>JAGVVM010009687.1:0-20006 GCA_019149425.1 Psidium friedrichsthalianum | reverse complement strand
AATTCTGCAGTACCATGATTTATAATTAGGAGTTGTTAGGTAATGTTGATGATGTATTGTGTTGATTTAATTGACACAGTAATGTTAGGTGATTTCTTTAGGTTTTAAACTGGCTGATCAAGTCACGTCGCATCCGTTAATTGCGGATACAGACATCGAGGTTAAATTTAGAAAGAAAGCTTTGAGAATAATGGGAGCTTAATTTTTGTAATGGGAGTGGCTTGTTTCTTCTAGTACATCGTGACTTGAAGTTCCGGAGTGTTACGAGGTTTATTTTTGATTTTTCTCAAATTAGATTTTTGTATTTAGTATAATGATCTGTTGATTTCATACTATGTTCGCGTCTAGGGGCTCGCCGGTCTGTCGTTGAATGTCTATTCCTTGATCACGTAGTCATATATCATATTATTTTTTTTCAAATAACTTCCATCTTGATGATTGCGACATTGGTAGCGTTCAAAAATTGCCCGTACTGTTTGTCATAACAATGTTAGCTAAAAAAATTTCGTACTTTTGGTCAAAGGGCAGGGTAGTCGGTTGTGCGAATGGAATTTGTTACTTGGTTGTGTGTTAGGATTAATAGTTTAATTACAAATCAGTTTCTACTTGGGGTGTTACCAGGACTGAATTACTCGGGCGTAGTTTGAGAGTTACCATGAGCTCCTTGGAGATTAGTATCCAACTGTGTTGTATCTGCGTGGTTGTACTTTAGACAGTCTTTCAATTCAACTATAGGCAATTGGTGTTTTAGCTTTACGGTTCGTATTTATCCAAGGTGCAGTCATTTTAACCACTTGACTTCGGAACTCATTTTAGTTAGTTATTTTGCTTTGCTTATGCTTTGCTCCCGTATAATGCTTGATTTGGTTCTTTAATTATTAGTTATATGTGCATGACGAATTATTTAGCGACCTATATCTTTCGTGTTTTGGATTTTTTACATAATTCGCGCCGAGTTGAGTGCCCTCTGCTTCTCGGGTTGGTGTGAATTGAAATTGCTATTTTGTTTGCAGTGGCGGGGGGCCTTGGAATGCACATTATTAAACTTCCGTAGGTACTATTAAACACATAAAATTGATGCCAGTCTTTTACTACCAACAGTTTTTATCATATTGTGAAAAATAAAAATAAAAATAATTTTTTTTGGTGAAAAGAAAAAAGTGACCCAATACCCCTTTCCCCCTTGATTGCAGAGACAGTGGAGGCGTTTGGATGTGGTGACGTGATGGTGCCTCTATCGACTTCTCGTGTGTGTGGGCGCGTCCATCTAAGTGGGATTTATGGAGCGATGAAAAAATTCACTATTTGTATTGTCATTGACAGCTGGTCATGAGAGAAAATGTTCGTTTAGATGAATAAACAATGAACTTGACACTTTTTGCGAGAGAACTGCTATAAAACTTCCAACTGAAATTCTAAAGAAGTTAACATTGGGAATGCTTAGAGGAATTTAATCCAATAGTTTCACCACTTCCATCGCCGGTCTAATACCTCCATATGATCGCTCCATCTTCTTGCAATTCCATACAATTATTCTCGTCAGCTGTGATGAGGGATTTTAACCATGGCTTCAAATGAACAAAAGCATGACTTGATTGACGACCAACTACTCTACTTTTGTTTGAATTATTGGAATCTCCTGCGTCACCACGAAGGATCTTGCTCCCTATACGCCTCACTCGTCAAACCCATACTCCAGTGTTGGCGGACGGAGAAAGTCCTCAACATTTCCCTTGGCGTTATGCGATCCGTCAGTGGTCAAAAACTTCTTGCCTTGTACGATTTCTAAATAGTAAAATAAGTTCACTTCTGTGTATAATTAACCCGCTGGCCATTAGTTTGAAAACCTTCGAGAGAGTTTTGGCACTCCTCCAGCTTGAGAATTGAGATTGTTCAGTGCTAGTGGATTCATCGCTCCATATATTTTCCAGATTGGGAAGTCCGGACGTGTTCGGGGTCTGCAAGGACGGGTGGAAACCTGTGCGGACAAACCCGTCACGTATCATTAGAAAAGACAGGCTGGATTGTTAGTGGGGCGTATCATTAACACAAATTTAGAATCGCAAACGAGCTACTTAACGGCACCGGAAAGGCCACCGCTGAGGCTTACTTTTGTGGTTTCAGTATAGGAAGGGATGTTGTTACAGTTAGATTTTTGTTTGCAATTTACTAACAACAAGGGAAATTACAGTCATCAAGAATTATCTCTCGTTCAGTTTACCAATGACAACGAATTAATGAACCCTAAAGCAAAAGTACTTTCAAGGTAAATTACTTCTTAAAAGGTGTACTACTCCTGCTGGGAGTAATTTTACTGTCTCACATGGGGAGATTACTACCATGAATTAATTTAGCGATTTCGAAGAGTAATTTTACTGCTTCACAGGAAAAATTAACTTCCTCTTGACGCCCCTGGACTCTCCCTAACTAATTTATGCGTGAAATATTATATTTCCATCCACAATGTCCAGTGGAGATAATAATATGTAATATGATCGTATCTCCTCAAGTATGGCAATAATAGGTACTTTCTTTATGGCTACGTACTCCCTCCTTATCATTAGTATTAACTTCCCCGTGGCATGGATTGTCTCCTACGATTTTCTTGCATCAACATGTAAATTGCTAGAAATCCCCCATCATACAGCAAATTTAACTTCTCCTCCGTGTTTCGTTCATTGGACTCTATCATCTTGACGACCAACCTTCGACTGCTACTTCCGTCACTGCCACCTCTTTACAATGCTGGAGAGGGTCATTACAGTTCGAAATAAATATTTGCAGATCTGGTTTCTAACAAAAAAAAAAAATATTCACAGTTTAAAGTCAATTATGATATGGTCGACTTCACGAAGAGATAAAGTTTTAGTAGGCTTTTAAATATATCCCAAGCATTCAAAAAGTAATTCATAACCTATCCCAAGCTAAGTTTATGTGGACTTCACACAATCAGTTGGATTTCTAAAAAATGAAGAGAACAGAAGATTGCTTTATCTAATGGACAAAGAAGGGGATAAGGTAAAATTGGAACTGAATGAACTGAAAATAACAATATGAATATGCATTATAATCTACGTCACATCTAATTAGCAAATACTACATTCTTTTGATAGAAAGTTACCTGTTGCCCATCGAAGAATACAGCTTGAGCGCCAATTTGGTTATCTGATGAACTACTCAAAGGAGCCCTCCTGGCGATTGAGAAGTTTTTATACATGGCAAGTCACGCAACTCCAATTCATGCAAATTACGCAACTCACTTTGCTACATCCATCAGCTTCTCCAATCTCCCTCATTAAGTCGCAATCGATAACTTTGATCTCTTTAAGTTGTGGAAGTTCTCTTAGTAATGAAAGAGGAAACAGAACTTCCATCTTATGACAACGTTTGACTCGTACTACTTTTAATGTACTGAAGGGCATGGAGGAGATATGGCTGTGGCATATCTTCTCCAAGTTGATGAGATCCTCGAGAAGTAACGACTCCAACATCTTAAAAGCAGTGTCGGAAGACCATCGGAGGATGTATGGACAGAGGGACTATTCTCGACATGTAATGCTTCAATTTTGGAAAACCTTCTGGGGATAACTCGCAAATACTTTTAGATGTGTTCAATCCGTCCAAATATAGATCGTCAGTTTTGTCCAAAGTAGTTCGTACACATCCTTTTTGGAGAATATCGTTCTTTGGATTCAACTTGAGCTTCAATGCTGCTGTGTATTGTACTCGCTTTGACCAGTGCCATGTACTACCTATTTGGATTCTGTACTTGGTTAATTTCTGTAGGTTTAAATCCTTGGCAGGGCATTCGGATCAGGAATTGATGTGTGTAGAGTGTAGAGATTCTTCATGTTATTCAACTCAATAAGACATGCATTACTTGGTGGAGTTTGCTCCATGGCACTCCATTGATCAAAGCTATTCGCCACATACAACTCCTCCAATTTGATCAAGCTTCCTAGCACACCCGGTTCAATTACCTGAAGCTGTGAGCAATTGTCCAAGTCTAATAGCCTCAGCTCTACTAATTGCCCAATTTCTTTCGGCAATCGATGAATTTTGGAGTTCACAAAGCTGAGAATTTGGAGGCCTTTTAGCTCGCCAAGAATGGCCACATTATCTAACGAACAACCATCAAGGCATAGAGTTTGTAAGTTCTTCAAGAGATGAAACGGCGATGGCGAATGAATGAGATGTATCCCTGTAAGATCTAAGACCTTGAGATTTGTCTTAGAGTTGAAATATGAATCCGGGATCTCGAGATCTTTATTGTTTCCGAACAGCAAAAAGATGCGCAATTCCGGACAAACTAATTCTTCAGGAAGCTTCTCCAAATCCACGGAGGGGAAGCATATCGCCTCACAACTTTTGAGCTTGTCCTCCGACAACTCTGTTACCGACTTATCTTTATCTTTCAAAATGAGAAGAGGGTGATCTGTTGAAGCAACCAAGGCAACAAAATCACGAACCAAGTCATGAATCTTGAATCCATCAGCGTCTTTGTCATCGTCTAACAAAAGGGAAGAGGCTTGCAAAGTACGGATCAATGAGCTCAACCTAACTCTAACTTCTTGCATGCTTCTAACTCCTCGAAATATCCCCAAACCAACGCTGTACCTCACCAAGTATTCAAGAGATGGCTTAGAAACGCCATAAGCAACACAAAGTCGTAACAATGACTTCGCCTCCTCGCTTATACGACCATAACTAAGTTGCAGCGTGTTAGTTATCACCTTACCGGTATCTTCGTTCCAGATTTGTTTCAGGGCATCGTTGCATTCAGAGTAAGTAGTGTCTATAAAAAGTTTCGTTATTGCGACAATTAGGAAAGGCAAACCTGCAGATATGCGGAGGGCTCTCTCCACCAAGGGTTCCAACTCACTTGAACTTTGCCTCCCACCGTCTTCTCAACAATCTTTTTGCCTCTTCGTCCTCCAGCTCACCAAGGAGGAAGGCACTGTCACTCTCACAGCGCATTTCCCTTAGCAGAACACGTCGATCTCTGGCCGTCAACAACAACTTGCATCCTCTAGCTTTGTTGTCAGGTCCGCAAGGAATGCCGACTTTGTCTAAGTCCAGCCCCTCCCACAGTTGTCCAGTATTATGAGCACCTTTTTCTTTTTCTTCTTCCTCTCATCATTTCCTTGTTCCGTCCTCCCCTCATCTTCCAGCCTCTTGTGCAGAAGTTCCGCTCGCAAGCTGACATTCTCTTCTTCTTTATGTCAGTAAGGCCCAACCAGTGCGCAATCTCTCCTTGAATCCTCTTGATGTCTGGATTTTGCGACACGTCGGCCTTAGCGACCACATCGAACGACCTCTCTTTCCCTTATTCTCTTTTCGACCTCCACCAAAAGGGTGGACTTGCCGACCCCGCCCATCCCGTAAATCCCAACCACACTGTTGCTGGTATTGGCAAAGCGTCCATGACTTTCTGTATCATTAAAGCTCTGGATTCGAAGAGGCCATCCTCCCTAGGCTTAATTGACGTCGAGGCAGAAAAAACAGAGGCCGTCGTGTTGGGCGACTGGACTCTCTTGGCCGGATTCGGAACAGCTACATCCCCCGGCGCAGTATCGATGAAGGAGATGTCGTTCAATTCCTTGAATCGATCAATGCATTGTTGAGCGAGTTCCCGTACGACCTTGATCTGGGCCTCGGCCTTGGTGCTGAACTGGTAGCGACATTTGGGGTCGGGAAGAGTCCCGTAGCAGCAAGTCTTGGTCGCCTTATCGAAGGCGTCCGACAGCTCTCGCGCGTCCTTCAAGGCCTTCTCAGCACTCGCCTTCCAGTCCGTGAAGGCACTGTACAATTTCCGAACATTGTGTTCGGCCCCCCATTTCAAGAACGTGGACCCTCTCAGCCTCGTTCTCCAGTTTCCGGACTTCCTCCTTAAGACTGTCGGCGAAGCTCTTGGAGGACATGGCGTATACCACTGGACCCTTGAGCAAATTACATGCCCCCTTCAACAGTTCCCATACAGTAGGAAAGCCACACTCGATCGACATTTCTCTTTGTTTTTTTTTTTGTACTTTTCGAGAGAGAGAGAGAGAGAGAGAGAGAGAGAGAGAGAGATGAAAGAAGTAGAAGAGGAGGAGGAATGTTTGTGCTGAGGAGAAGAAAGAGCGAAACAGAGCGAGAGTCGAACAAGGCGAAGAGATTTTGAGTGCAAAAGAAGGATCGTGGAAGAGCAATCAACGGAGAAAGAGAGAGATGGTTATCAGCTGTGTCCTTTACACGGTGGTGGAAGAGCCCCTATATAATGAAAGGTAATGAATGAAAACGAGGAATGAATGGAGCAGGGACAAAATACCTCCAATGACTGATTGCGACCCAAACGACGCGAGGAAGAAAGAGGAAGTTGAATGGTAGCAGACTGCTCCACGTCGTCACCGGGCCAAAATAAATTTAAAGAAGATGGCTGTCCGTCGGTGGACACGATTAAGACAAAAAAAAAAAAATGGCATACATATTTAAATAATCGTGTCGTAGAAATGGATGACCATAATAATGGTTTTCTTTTTTTTGCTTATTGATTTTTAGTTTGAATAGAAATTTTGGATAAGCTCTACTTATTGCCATATTAAAATTCGGCTGACTTAGCTCATTGTATTTTAATAAATCTTGACCATTAGTTGAAAATAAGCCTTGGTTTTTCTTGTATTGTCTTCAAAGATTATTATGCTTGTTTAATTTCGCGAAAAATGGACGATTTGAAAAATATTTTCTTAAAAAACAATGGCTTCTATCACATACAAAAAAGAAAATGAACGAAAAAACATCTTCGTCATACAGAAAATATTTTTAGACATAAAATTATTATCTAATGAAAACATTTTCAATTGACTAATTATTTCAAGTGATTAATCGATTATTTTATGGAAATTTTTTAATAAATAGTTCATTTTTTTGCACCATAAAATGTTCATCTCACTTTTTTACAATAGCTTTAATCTCTCTCCCTCCCCTTCACTATGAGGGAAATCACTGCTTATCTTGTATCATTTTTTTTAACAGATTTTTTACATTGACTCATCTCATGGAGTAAGCACGACTCACCAAACTACATAAATCTTTCGTATTGTTTGTTGTTCATCATTAATTGCTCTAGTAATCTCATTCTCTCACATATGGTTTGAATCATAAGACCTTTATTATCCACATTACTTTACAATAATAACCAACTTGGATTATAATTAATCTATGGTTTATTTCCACATTGTAGCAAAAAATATCTTGTATGCGATGCTCCACATGCTAAGCCATTTTCGAATAATCACTACTTTCGGCTGTTCAACTTTTTCATAAAGCGTCTCTGTTAAAGATAAGACTTGACATGAGATGAGACCCTCCACTATCTAATGTGTATTTCAATTTTTGCATCTTCCGGTCTTGAGCAAATGCATAGATCTTTTTCTAGTGACGCAGCTCTATCATACAAAAGACTACATGTCGACCACATTTCTGCATGAATGGTTCAATCATGACAGTGGGGCTAGTAATGCATGGCTGCTATGTTGGAAATAATAACAATAATAAGATGATCATAGCACACGAGACTAAGAGCCGCAGGACATAGAAAGTTCCAAAAGTTGTATATGATGCTCAATTAGTGCCAAATTTTTTTTTATAAATCACTTAAGTGCAAAAAAATTTTAATAAAAAAAATGAGCTTTTAAATGCCACCTCTGTGTTGGTCGTCAAAAATTCAACATGGCCCTTTTCTATTAAATTCTTGAGCCGACATGACTCGCCGACTTGTCCAGTCAACATCAAATCCCTAAACGATGTCGTCTACTAGCTTTTCCCCCAAATAAGAACCCTATCACCAAAGTGAAAGAGAAACTCCAATTTGAAACCATGACGGCCATTCAATCGAAAATTACACCCTAATTTGGTTTGTCCCCAAAATTAACGCTCAATCTTGCAAATGGAGGGCAGAGAGCTTCTTTGCCTTCGGCTCAAGGAGAAATTGCAAGGACTCAGGAGATCACTATCCGAGTGTAGGACGAAATTTTCTGAAGAAACTAATAGCAATGCATACGCCCGAGAACTGACGATTCAGCTCTGGAGACGGAAAAAAGAGTGTAGTGATAGAGGGGCAATGAGTGAAGATGTTGTAGGGATCATATAGGAGAAAATGAACATGGGTGGGACCCATGTATGATACTATTATAGAAACCATGGAGTAATAATGCAAGGTGGAGATTAGCTGAGAGTTTGGGAACATGAATGTCCCCGCGCGTAAATTTTTGGGCTCATATCAGCGGCCACGGATAGCCTCCTTCGTCTTTTGTTTTGTTTCGTGTGTTGCTTTGTGGCTTTGTCCACTAATTCCTTCATCGTTGCTTTCTTTAGTTTTCACATTATTTAACCAACTTGGCTTATCATTAATTATTGGTATATTTCCACATTATAGCAAAAATATATTGTGGGTGCTCCCCACGCGCTAAGCCATTTACGAATAATCAATGCCTTCGATTCTTTAGCTTTTTTTTTTTTTTGTAAGGCATCCTTATTAAGGTGGACGTGAGATGAAGATGGGACACCCCAATATTTTATGCTTATTCCAATTATTGCATCTTCATGGAATTCTATCGTCTTCTTTATTGTTCCTCGTCCTTCATCATTACTTTCTTTAGTTTCACATTATTTAACCAACTTGGCTTATCATTAATCTATTGGAATATTTCCACATTATAGCAAAAATATATTGTGTGTGATGCTCCACACTCTAAGCCATTCACGATAATCAATGCATCTGATTCTTTAGCTTTTTTTGTAAGGCATCTTTATTAAAGGTGGACCTGAGATGAGATGGACACCACACTATTTTATGCCTATTCCAATTATTACTCTCATGGAATTCTCTCGTCTTTTTTATTGTTCCTTGTGAAATTCTCAAGTCGCATGGAATTTGAATTTTATAAAGCAGCTTCATTAAAGATGGACTCAAGACAGAGATAGATGGAATGCCCCACTATCTAATGTTTATTCCTATTATCGCATCTTCTTCTTGAGCAACGTGCGTAGCCTTTTTTTTTTTTTCAGTGACAGAGCTCTATCGGACGAAAGAATACATGTGGATCACATTTTTGCATGAATGGTTCAATCGTGGTAATCTAGTAATAATGCATGGCTGCTTTCTTGGAAAGAATAACTTTAATAAAGTATAGACTAAGAAACAAGTATGTATCAAATCTAAATATTCCTGCTCACTTTTGTCCTTTTTTGCAGGCCCTTGCCCTTTGATTCAACTGTTTAGCCAGTAAGTGTCCCTATTTATCATATAGAGATTACATTCGTGTCGTACATTAGACTTTGTCTGATTCTCTTCTTCTAATGCCATAATCAATTTGAAACTTCTCTTTATTGACTTTACATATGAGAATAACATAAACTTCTAAATTACAAATTAACAAAACACTCAATATAGCGAGAAATTGTCATTTGATATAGGGTCCTGCTAACGCAACAATATGACGGTATAACAGTGAAATACTAGATATAAGATCAGAGGTGGGTCCCGCTATGATTGCTAAATATTTTTTTTTTCATTTATAACATTTATAGTTAAAATTGCACCATTTTACTGTTGTGTGTGTATAATTAACATGGCGGGGCAGTAGCAATTTCTGATAATCTTCTACTTATTGACCTATTAGACTTGGACTAAGCTAGACCCTTATATCTAATTAGCATTGATCATTAGTTGAGAATGAGCCTTGACTTTTCATGTATTATCTTTGAAATTTTCACAGATATGTTGGCCAAGAGCCTCGAATTATCCCTCTAAATGAGGGAAAAGAAAAACTCAGTGCATAACAAACATTTGAAAATGTTTAATTTTCTTGCCAACCATAATAGTTAGAAGAGTGCCTCCACAATTCATATATTACTATTACTATTTGAAAAAGGTTACAACTAATTTCTAACAAAAAGAATGTTACGATTAAACAAAAGCATCCAAACATAATATTCTCACGTTCTCATTCCTTAACATCCTTCTTCCAAATTGAGGAACTACCTTAAGATAAAACCATGGAATTTTGCCAACCAAATCGATATGCAACCCAACTCAAAATTCTTCATCCAAGTGTTTCAAGTCCTCACAGCACAGATTAATGTGGTTTTTCAATAAGACCCTCCCAGCATGCACACGAAGCCTTGGCTCATTTTGAATTTGAATGCCAGGTCTGAAAGCCCTTTTGAAGCCTAGCCCCTCCCTCCTTCCAACCGTGATGGCATGGAATCATGCCCATACTCCTTTCCATCTTAGTATCACCTTAAGCATAAGTACGAATGAAATGCATCTGTGGAAGGTGAGGATGCCCAAAATTGATAGAGGAAAGGGACAAGGTTCATGCAATTGAATCAGTGAAAGAATGAATCAAATCACAACTAGACGGAGCTTGATTCATGGCCGGGACAAGGCCTACTATGTGATCTAGACGTGCCCCGATTCGTTGCTAGCATGCAGGCGACCTTGTTTGCGACCGGGCCTAACTTGATCCATGATTGGAACATTTTTTAGTCGCCATTCCTCTCTAGTGATTGTTACCGCACTTATATGTTCCTCATTTTTTTTATTACCTTTTGCTCATATCACTATGCGCTAGTCATATCGCTAGATATACTAAAATGCCCTTGCCAAGGAGTGAAATTGAATGATGGGTGCCATAATTTTGCAACTACATGTCGATCTAGGCTAATCTCATTTAATAAAATGCGGGTGCCAAGCGGATGTTCAATTGAATTCCCGCACATATTGAGTGCTTTCGAAATGTACACAATTTAATTGAGTTGCATGCTTAGTTTAAATTAGTTACTGCATTCTTGTATAGTGGTAAGCCATCATAATATCTCTAATGCACTCTGATGAATAATATTAGACGAAAGAAAGGAATCCCCTTTATATTAACAAACTATGAGGAGAATTTGACCAACGGAGTAACGCCCCGTGAATTCCCACCACCCCTTGAAAAGCGAAACGATGGCATTATTACGCATTTCTAGTTCTATATTCCACATTGAACCTAAAACATTGAGAAGCACCGAGTCTGAGAGATCCTTTCCACATTTTCTCGAATTAATTCTCTATCATAAAAAATTAAAGCTACAATTCCATAACAATAACTCATCATAGTCGAACCGAAGTGTAGAAAGAGAAAGAAGAAAAGCAAGAAATTTTAAATCTTGTAACATGGATGAAAGATCAGTTTCCGTAAATAGTCTACTTCAGTAATAGTGTGGACAAAAATTTAATTATGGCTGTTTCATCTGACCAGAGTAAACTAAAGAATCCAGAATATCCTTCACACTATGATTACTAAAGTGATGATGTACCACATTTTATTTCACGGCCGAGATGTTTCGACATTGAGGAAGAAGAAGAGGAGGAGGAGGAGGAATGTTCGTGCTGCGAAGAAGAAAGAGTGAAATAGAGCGAGAGTCGAACAAGGCAAAGAGATTTTTCAGTGCAAAAGAAGGATCGAGGAAGAGCAATCAACGAAGAAAGAAAGAGATGGTTATCAGCTGTGTCCTTTACATGGTGTGGAAGTGGAAGAGCACCATATGTAATGAAAGATAATGAATAAAAACAAGAGAATGAATGGACCAGGGACAGGCTTCAGGTAACTTTAGACGATGAAAAGTATATGATGCCACCAATGACTAATTGCGATCCAACGATTTAGAACCTTAATAATGACCCGAATGCCATGCGGAGGAAGAAAGAGAAAAATATTTTTACACATAAATTATTATCTCATGAAAACATTTTCAATTGACTAATTATTTCAAATGGTATAATTGATCATTTTAATGAAATTTTTTTTTTTGTAAATGATTCATTTTTCGTGAGACTAACGAAACCTTAATGATATGTATGCTAGTTGGGACGAGGGCAATAATAGCAGGTTTTGATGTCACAAATGTGACTTTATACTGGACCCCACATGTCCCCTATCTATCTTCGCCCTATAATAGTATGGTTTAAATTAGCAATATCTATTCTCTCTTTTGATCTCTTCTTTTTCGAAATTTGGATGTAGTGATTTTCTTTGACAACTGCCCTTTTTGTGTGATAAAAAGTTGATTTCATTTTCTCTCTCTTTTATATATGGGGGAAATGTCACTTTTTCTTGAAGAGGAGTGATTATGTAATAATTTTTGAGTGACTATAAAACTAATAGTTTGTTTTGGATCACAAAAATAATAATAATGATTAATTAAAAATTCATATGAGGTCCACTCTTTTAAGAATTTATGACTCGCAACACACGATTTTTCTCACGGTCATCCAAAGACTGTGATATTATCAAAACCCTTTCTTGAATCATTTTATTTTCATGGAGCCATAAAGTTTGGAGTGAAGATGGACGTACACTACACATAGTGACACAAAGTACAACATGGCCCTTGTGTCACTAATCATAAACATTCCCAAGATTGTTTCTGGCCTCCTACCTATGAAGCACCGACACGCCAACTCCCTCGACGTATCGGTGTCTGACACGCGTCGGACACGGACACGCGTCTGACACGATCTGACACGCGTCCGACACGTGGTCAACGCATGTCGGATTTCCGACATGTGGTCAACGCTAGCGACACGCCGAGACACGCGAGTCGGCGAGAAAGGAGGGCAGGGATGGCGGAGATCTGGAGGATAGAGATCGGGGGGAGGAGTTGTCTGTGTCTGGGGCCATGAGAGAGATGACGGAGAGAGCTGGTGACGCCCGGCAAGTGCGAGCAGAGAATGGGCTTCGGGTGCACAGGAGCAGAGAGCGAAGACTGCCGGAGGATAGAGAGAGAGAGCGCCGGAAGAGAGATGAGGCAGCCATGGCGGTCGGCGTTTCCTTTGCGAAACAAAAAGGAGACGAGAACAGAAAGCCGCGCCTTGCAAGATCTGGACTGCAATTTCTTTCACGAGGTTTTGCTAGAGAGAGAAAAAGAGATATGGGGTGAAGGATACTGAACGATGAGGACGATGGTGAACGCGGAGAGGAGAGGGAAGGCGATGGTGTAGCTGCGACCCATTTCCAATGTGGTCTCCTCTTTTCTCTCTCTCTCTTATTAATTGAAGAGAAATCTCTCTCTTATTAATTGAAGAGAAATCCTGAAGGGAGAAAACGCAGCATCAAAGAAACGGAGGAACAAGGGAGGAGTAGAAACTCCACCTCGGTCCCTCATGATATCGAGAAAAAGAGGGAGTTTCTCTCAAATAATATGAGAGAGAAAAAGGCAGATTTTGGAAATCTGCTTTAGGCAGCAAAAGATTTTTTCAAAACGTGAAGGAGGAGGTTTCTGTCAAGTGTCTAGACTTTAGGTTAAATTACAAAAGTACCCATCATAGAAAATTTGTTCTCCGCGTTCGTAAAAAATCATAAAAATAATAATTATAAATTTAATATATAACGTGTCCCAACGTGTTGAAAATCTCTATTTTTTAGAAATAACGTGTCGGCGTGTCGTGTCGTATCGCGTGTCGCGTGTCCAACACGTGTCGGTGCTACTTAGCCTCCTACACGACATTATGGATCCTCTCAGCCTCTTACGCCAGCGTCCCGACTTCCTTCTGAAGATTCCGGGCGTATCTCTTGGAGGAGATCACATATCCGAGTTGACGCTTGATGGGAACAACTACCCATTTCAAGACATCCCACGCAATAGAAACGGCAGAGTTGACAGACATTTTTCTTGATTTTGTCTTCTTCTTTTAAAAAAAAAAATTTGTTTGCGAAAGAAGGTGGGATAAAACTGGGTGAATGACGAAAAGAGCAGCGGGCAGAGAAGGAGAAGAAGAGGAGGAAGAAGAATGGTTGGCCGAGGAGAAGAAAGAGCAAAAGAGAGCACAAAACGATGACGAATCAATGGGTGAGCTTCAATACTGTACTGGAGATCCAATGATTTAAATTAGAAAAAAAAAAGTTCGCTGTCGGTCTTCTCAATCAAGCCACCTATGGCAGTAGCTAACAATCGAGTAACGGAAATGGATGACTCTTTTCCTAAGTCTTGTACACCATATGTATGTAACTTTAATATAGTTGAGCGCCATAATTCTTTTTTTCGATCACTTGAATATATAAAGTTTTGTAAAAATGATTGCTTGACTGCCATAATTTTCAATCGACAATTAAGTGTCGATATTTTTTTTTTTTTACAAATGTCACCAAAGTGCTAGAAATTCAACGTGGCAAGCACATCTGGTTTTTAAACTGTTATGGCACTAAAGTGATCTTTGAAAATGTTAGATGACACTGAAGTGATAAAAAAAAAAAAGGAAGTTATCGCTCTCAAGTGGCACCACAAATAAATTATGGTACTAATGATAAAAAAAAAAGTATGACTCACACATAAAAAGGTAGGCCAACTCGGGGTCGATCCTAGAATGGCAAACGCGGTTTTAGGCTGTTAGAGGGCAACCAGTTCTATTTATGATATCAAATAGGGAATCAACTTTGATAGGGTAGGTTCGTAATTCTTGGTCTGAAACGTACTTATCCTAAACCATCACTCCTAGTAAGAAGATACATATAGAAATATAAGTGAAATAAATGTAGCGATTTTGTTCGACAACTACTCTTTTTGCACCATAAAATGTTCATCTCATTTTTACCGATAGCTTTAATCTCTCTCCCTCCCCCTCACTATGAGGGAAATTGCTGCTTATCTTGTATCATTTTTAATTAAAAGATTGTTTGCCATTGATTCACCTTGTGGAGTAAGTACCGATCGACCAACCGAACTACATAAATCTTTCGTACTATTTGTTGTTCATTGTTAATTTCTTAGGAATCTCATTATCTCGCATATGGCTTGAATCATAAGATCCTTTATTATCCACATTATTTTTACAATAATAACCAACTTGGCTTGTAATTAATCTATTGGCATATTTCCGTAGTGTAGCAAAAAATTTCTTGTATGCAAGGCTTCACATGCTAAGCCATTTCTGAATAATCACCACTTTTGGCTGTTCAGCTTTTTCATAAAGCGTATTTATTAAAGATAAGACTTGAGATGGAGATGGGATCCCCACTATCCAATGGATATTCCAATTTTTGCATCTCCGGTGCTGAGCAACGTGCATAGTTTTTTTTCTAGTGACACAACTCTATCATACAAAACACTACATGTCAACCACATTTTTGCATGAATGGTACAAGCATGGGAGTGGGTTAATAATGAACGGTTGCTATGTTGAAATATGATAATAATAAGAGGTCATAGAACACGAAAGCATAGACTAAGAGTCACAGAAGGACACAGAAAGTTTCAAAAGTTTTATACAATGCTCAGTTTAGTGCCAAAAATTTTCTATAAATCACTTAAAGTGCCAAAATTTTTTAATAAAAAAATGAACGTTTAAGTGCGGCCTCTGGTGTTGGTCATCGGAAATTCGATGTGGCCCTTTTCTAGTAAATTATTAAGTGGACGTAACTCGCCGGCTTGTCCAATAGCATCAAATTCCTAAATGACGTCGTCTACTAGCTTTCCCCCAAATAAGAACCCTATCACCAAAGTGAAAGAGAAAATCCAATTTAAAATCATAACGGCCATTCAACCGAAAATTACACCCTAATTTAGTTTGTCCCAAAATTACAGCTCAATCTTGCAAATGGAGGGCAGAGAGCTTCTCTGCCTTCGCTCAAAGAGAAAATTGCAGGGACTCAAGAGATCACTATCCGAGCATTGAAGAAATTTTCTAAAGAAACAAATAGCAATTATATGCTCGAGAATTGACGATTCGCTCCAAAGACGGAAACGAGAGAGTGTAGTGATAGAGGACCGATGAGTGAAGATGTTATAGGGATCATATAGAGAAAATGAACATGAGTGGGACCCGTGAGATGATTTACTATTAGAGAAACCATGGAGTAATAATGCAAGGGGGAGATTAGCTGAGAATTTGGAACAGGGATCGTTTCCTGGCATAAATTTTTTGGGCTCATATCAGCCGACACATGGATAATGTCCTTCGTTTTGTTTTGTTGTGTTTTGCTTTGCGGCTCTGTCCACTAATTCCTTCATCGTTACTTTCTTTGTTTTCGCATTTTGACCAACTTGCTTGTCATTAATCTATTGGTATATTTCCACATATAGCAAAAATTATTGTGTGTGATGCCTCCATACGCTAAGCCATTACGAAAATCAATGCCTTCGATTCTTTAATTTTTGTTTTATAAGGCATCTTTATTAAAGGGGACCCGAGATGGATATGGGACACGCACTATTCTATGCCGGTTCCAAGGATTGCATCTTTGTGGAATTCTCTAGTCTTTTTTTATTATCCTTGTGAAATTCTCAAGTCACATAGAATTTATAAAGACGGCGTTATTAAGAAGGACTCAAGAGGGAGATAATATCTAATGTCTCTATTCCATCTTCTCTTGAGACATGCTCTCTTCACGAGCACACTTGCACCTATTCTGCATTTAGCCTCGTTTTTCCAGCTGTGACAACAGAGCTCTATCAACGAAAGAATTCATGTGGATTATATTTTTGCATCCATGAATGTTCAATCATGGGAATCTGGTAATAATGATGGTGCTTTCTTGGAAAGAATAACTTAATAAAGTATAGACTAAGAAAAAAGTATTTACCAAAATCTAAATATTTCTGCTTCCTGTGTCCCTTTTTGCAGGCCCTTGCCCTTTGATTCAACTGTTTAGTGGTAAGTGTCCCTATTATCATATAGAGATTTGAATTCGTGTAGTACGAGACTTTGTCTGATTCTCTTCTTCTAATGCAATAATCAATTTGGAACTTCTCTTTATTGACTTTACATATGAGAATAACATAAACTTATAAATTATATATTAAGAAAACACTCAATATAACGAGAAATGGTCATTTAATATAGGGTTCTGTTAGCATGACAGACGACAGTATAACGGTGGAATGCTAGATATAAGATCAGAGGTGAGTTCTCGCCATGGAGTGTAAATAATTTTTGATATTTATAACACTTGCAGTTGAGATTGCACCGTTTTACTGTTACACACAATATAATGACAGGGCGAGACAATAGCAATTTCTAAGGCTAAAATATACCGTAATACCAAAACTTGCATCGGCATGATTTTAGTACCAACATTTTTCAAAACATTCATTTTTAGTGCCAAGTTTTTTGAAAAATCATTCACTTTATTGCCAAGTTCTATTTGAAGCATACGGGCTCATCGGAAAGTATACAGGAGGACGACGTGGCTACTAGAGGAGCTGACTTAGCAATTTAAAGAGCAAAACAATGTTGTTGAAGCTGAATTCACCACAAACAAAACCTAAAGTACAAACCCTATAATCCTAAATTTAACCTCAAATTACAAACCCGAACCCAGGATGAATGAAATAGAGCGAGCGACGATGGCGAATCCACGGAGAGAGGACTGTGAAGTAAGAAAACAATGGTGGCACGACTGTTCACGACGAGGACCCCGTGAGCGGACGGTAACGACTCCACAAACGACCGAAGACCACAACGGTGAAGCCAAGCAACGGCGTCGGACTCCCGGAGCGCACGCGACTGTGTCGAATCCATGAGCGATTGATTTTTTGGATTTCCACTAGAGACCAACAACCAAAAATCATGATCAAGCGACATGTTTTTATTTTTGTCCTTACACAAGTCATGTCGAATGGCAGCTACTTGTAAAAATTTGCCACATAAAGATGTCAAATAATTGAAAAATCCAGTACTTCATTTGGCCGGATTACCACTAAAGTGCATGATTTTCCCCGAATTTGGCATAAAGTGAACATTTGAAAGTTTTGGCACTAAGTGCACGCCGTACACAAGTTTTAACACTCGCGGTATACTTTAGCCCAATTTCTAATAATCTTCTACTTATTGACCTGTCACACTTGGTTAAGTTAGACCCTACGTCTAATTGTAAAGACTCCC
Organism: Psidium friedrichsthalianum; assembly: GCA_019149425.1. Classification (NCBI taxonomy): domain Eukaryota; kingdom Viridiplantae; phylum Streptophyta; class Magnoliopsida; order Myrtales; family Myrtaceae; genus Psidium; species Psidium friedrichsthalianum. The sequence goes on along the minus strand of JAGVVM010009687.1, from coordinate 2,101 downwards.
TCATCAATGTGGTGTTCACTAAGTCCTTTGGATCACCATCGGCATTGTCACCACCATTGTCACCATCCCCGACTCCAAATCGTCGTAGTTCCTACTGCTTGCTCCCCGTTGCATATGTGTCACCAAATACAATAGATAGCTCGGAATAATGAGGAAACCATCTTCTTAAATTTTGCCCACTCAAGATTACCCGGCAATTTTCACAATAATAACATACATGAGGCCATAAGCAAACTACTTAAAAACATAATACATACATACATAATGATCTAAAAATGGATTCAAAAGTTAAATGATACCTGATGTGAACTTCCCATATATTGGATCATCGACAACAATTTTTATTGAATTATCCCAGCCAAATCCACGGACGCGGTAGACGTTGCTCGTTATTTTTAAAACTACCAATTAAAATTCTTAGTTTGTTTCATATGGTCCTCAATTGGATGTTATATCCGATAGTCCTGATCAAGTAGGGAATTCATTCGCATGGTATGTTCCACTCTACTTTGTTGAAGTACAATTGAGGACGATTCCCTTTTGACCTCTTCTACCATCAAACTTACAAAAAGGTTTGTGGAAGTGTTGGACCACTTGCATTGGATGCCCTATCTGAGGATGCATTTGCTACCACACGCCAACCATAATATAGTCAAACCCTTGCTTTGAAAAAACAATCACCTATCACAGGAGAGATACCATTACCTACACATCTTATACGCAACAAAAAAACAAAAAAAAACCAAAGTCTTTTCCAATTAAATAGTTGCTCTTACACAATTGCCTTCTATTTATTAGTATCAAATCTTCTTTGATATCACTAAGAAAAAAAATAGGTAGTGAAGTCAATAGTAATAGCAAAAACCTAGGCCATCACAAAAAAGAAATATGATGCTGAACCGACTAGGTTGGGATAAACCTCCCATTGTAACCTAGGCCATCACAAAATCAATTGCTAGGTGGCAGTACAGAAATAGTATGGAACATCAGCGTATATTTGTCCGAATTTCTCTTATAGCACGTCTCTAAAAGCATAGAGTTCATCTCAGTATTTACTTTCCTGTGATGAATAGAGACAGGGTTACTTTAGCTTGTTCTCTCTCCTTTTCCTTCTTGACATGTACTATGGTCAACTCCTAGTTCATGTTTCAATTTTGGATTTATGATTCTGAGGAAGAGTCAAGAAAAATGAGCTGCTGTAATGTTTCCCATAGAGAAAAATCATTGGTGAAGTAGGTAATATCACAAAATGCTCTCTATCAAAAAGCATTAACAAGTAACCATTTACTCAGTTTTTCACAGGATAGGCATATGGTTACTGCCAAGAGAATGTCTACAACACACCTTTCTCTAAATAGATAAAATACAGTGCATTAATCAAAATCAAAGAGACAAGAACGTCTTTACCAACAACCCATGCTCCTATCCAGGAACAAAAGTTGGAAAAAGGAAGACCTACACTCTACTACTGTACATTTTGAGTCGATACTATTTTCCACAAGATTCTGGCTCAAAGATCTGAGTTGTTTTTGAGCTCCTCATTCATTTCAAGACTACAAGTATCTACATCTCTTGCTTAAGTTGATCTCGTAGCCCCATATAGTGCTCACCAATTTGAGCAAGTGGAAGCCATCTAATCAACATCCGAAGTCAAATACACTTGGACCCAATAATCAACAATCAGTATGTGTTATTTCCACCAAAATGCACGAAAAAGGGAAAATACCACAAAAGGAAATTGATGGTATTCCCTTGGTCGACCAGTTTCGTGCAACTTCGATGGTATCTAACATCCAAAAGGACTCCTTACCCAAAACATAAAAACATCAAAAAGGGAATACCATCAATTCCTTTTCACCAATTTAATCAACAATCGAAGTCAACATACACGTGCCACCACACACAGACTATGTATACGGTCGCCATTCTATGTTGTATAGACGATAAGGTGTTGAAACTCAAATCAGGTCTTCAGTTCCAGCATCGATTTCCTTACTCCGACGAATCTGAATGGAACAGTAAAAATCAAGCAGTTCCCATGCAAATGTCTAATAATGCTCTCTTTAATTGTCTTGTATTTAGGCATTAAAAACAATATAAA
>JAGVVM010009686.1:0-13293 GCA_019149425.1 Psidium friedrichsthalianum | reverse complement strand
AATGAATTTCTGATTAAAATTTGGGATATGGACAATGATAATGTCTTGACAACTATCGATGCAGAGGGTGGTTTACCGGTATGCTTGCTGAGGTCACCCTGATTAATACGCCATGATTTTTTTGGGAAGGAGGAGTTAGAATATTGTTTTTTTGACAATATCAAAAATCTCTTTTAGGTTTCTCCCTGCATAAAATTTAATAAAGAAGGTTTACTCTTGGCTGTCTCAACAAGTGAGAATGCTGTCAAAGTACTTGCAAGTGATAAAGTTGTGCACCTTCTTCGTTCCAATGGAAGTCGTGCCCCGGATGCGTCTGAAGTTTTCTCTGGGATGGCAGCAAAGGTAGGGTGAAGTTTATATTGACTGACCCATTTATGACCCGTTGTATTTATGCAGTTCATCATGCAGGGTCCTCCAACGGGGTCTTTGGGTGCTTCCAGTTCAACAGCTGGAACGAGCATTCCCACCAGCAATAAAAACTCCCCAGCACCTTCAATATTTGGAATGGTAAGAACATCCTTCCTCCATTGAAATTCGGAAATTTGAGGTTCTAATATTGAGAGCATGGTGATTTTGATTACGTCATTGTACACTCATTAATTTCTCATTAACTTGTGTCAGATGTGTATGTCATTTATATGCTTTTTGCCTTAATGAATTAAGAACCATCAAACTGTATAGCACTAATACACATAATTTGCAGAATGGCAATACTGAAAACCTTTCAGATGTTAAAACAAGAACCAATGGTGAACTAGAGAATTCTCAAGCCTGGAAGCTAAAGGAATATGATGAACAATCTCAGATTCAGTTTTTACAGCTTCCAGATAGGCTGCCGACGACTGGGGTATGTATTAGCTCCTCTGGGGACCTCAATGGAATTTGCAGTATATATATTCCCTTTTGGCTCCTTTGGGTTGTTTGTCAGGCTTATTATTCGTTGCTTCTTCTGTGAATCTAGTAGATTAAATGTTTGATCTACCTTTTGTGTGCTTATTTTTAAGGGAGTTTGGTCATTTTGCAGAAATCAGCATAAGTAGAGAGCTTAGTTTCGTTGGATGTATGTTCCCTTTGCTATTGTTTACGGTCTCCTATTTTACTTCCCTGAAGATTTGCTCATATAGCAAATATTTATCACTGATAATATTTATTACTGATAATCAAGAGGACTTCAGTTTTCTCTCATCTCAACTTAGAATATCTGCTTTTTGTAGAGATGTATCCATCTTTTTTATACTACTTCTGTGGATATACTTGTAGAGTTAACCAAGAGATAGGGACTCCTTTTTTTAGCTTCACATTTTGTGAACTTGCATGATCATATTTATTGACACAGCAGTGAGGTCCATGGATGATTGATGTCCACAGCTGATTACAATTGTGCATGGATAAAATGCTTCATATTTCAGATTAATGGGATGATATATACAAGTTCAGGAGGTGCTATACTTGCTTTAACAAATAATGCCGTGCACAAACTATGGAAATGGCAACAGAATGAGTTTAATCCATCAGGAAAGGTATGTCATGCTCTTAAATAGTTGCGTAGCGTGTTTGTTTGTTGATCTTCCACTAAATAAGCCCTGAATTTGCTATAGGCAACCTGTGCTGTTGAACCAAAATTATGGCAACCCTCCAGCGGAATAATCATGACTAATGACATAAGCAGCATAATTCTTGACGATGCCAACCCCTGCTTTGTCCTTTCAAAGAATGATTCTTATCTACTGTCCACTTCAGGAGGGAAACTTTCTCTTTTCAATATGTTGACATTTAAGGTGTGGAGTCTTATGGAGTTCTTTTTTCTTGGTTTGGTACTGACTAGAAAAATTATAGTGCTTGTGTTTGAATTTTCTTGACTGAAGGTGAATACCTACTTTTTTCTTTTGCTGCAGACAATAGCGACTTTCATGCCGCCACCCCCTGCAGCAACGTGCCTCGAGTTTCACCCTCGAGACAATAACATAGTAGCCATAGGTATGGAGGATTCTTCCATCCAAATCTTGAATGTCCGAGTTAGTGAGGTATTTGGCTTCATCAAAAACTATGGTTGCTAGTTTCAACTTAGTAGAGTCAGATGTGAGTTCTTGTCATGACCACTTTGTAGGTTGAAAGTAAGATTAAAGGTCATCAAAAGAGAGTAACTGGTCTTGCCTTCTCTGACATATTGAATGTTCTTGTGTCATCAGGAGCTGATGCTCAGGTATGTTTTTCACGATATGATGGAGAATATTGTTCTGATGTGTGTTGACTCTCTCTCTCTCTCTCTCTCTCTCTCCCCCATACATGCGGGTGCACTCTCCGCAGCGCCGCCACGTGTATGTTCTTCTCTCTTTGTGCTGTGGGTGGATGGGTTGGCATAAAGATAGTGGTCAAATATAGATTCGGTGAAGTGATAGGTTGGCAGTCTGGAAATTATTATGTGAGAGTTTAGATTCCATTCTTGCTATGAGGTCAAACTTCATAGGACATGGGGCTGGAAGTCACCTTTGAGGTACTTCCTATTTTACGAGTCTTCTTCCTATAGCTGGAGCTCTGTGCCTTTCATCAACTGAGGAGAACCCACGTTGGCTATCTAGGATTTTTTTTTGTCAGAATCGGTCACTTGAAGTACTTGTTCTAGCGCTAGCTGAAACTCCAACGGAAACATTACTTCTTGAATTTGTGAGGTGGCTGTCAGTCTGGAGTGATGATGTATTAGCTTTCCGTTACTTGTTTTAAGTGGTGCTACAGATATGAACTATAAATCACAGCTTTACTTTGGTTGAATACAAGTGATTGCCTGGATTTCTTGGTTAAATTTTCCTTTTGCAGCTGTGCGTATGGAGTACAGATAAGTGGGAGAACCAGGCCAGTAAGTTCTTGCAAATCCCAACTCGGCGTACATCCTCTACTCTCGCAAAGACGCGTGTGCGTTTTCACCAAGATCTACGGCACTTCCTTGTTGTTCACGAGACTCAAATAGCCATATATGAGGCTCCAAAGTTGGATTGTCATAAGCAGGTGTCTACTAGCATCCTTGATGGTTTTTTTCTCTTTTTTTTTGCCTAAGTTAAATTTGCTAATTATAAAACTCTTGATCATAAGTGTACCTCAAGGTGTTGTTAGAAACTAATTTTCCACTTCTATTTTGGTATGATCTGACTGTGATACGCATCTCCCTTTATCAGATCCAATCATGCAATAAAAAAGTTCTTTACATTTGCACGTGGTTAAGGTACTTCTCTTGTGCAGTGGTTTCCTCTGGAGTCTGATGCTCTAATAACGGATGCTACATATTCATGTGATGGCATGTCGATCTACGCAAGCTTTGAAGATGGAAGCGTGAGCATTTTTACCGTCTCAACTCTCCAATTGAAGTGTCGGATCAGCTCCGCTGCTTATCTGCCTTCTAATTCCAGGTGCATTCTTGAAACGTCCGAGGCCTCATCTATTTTGCAATTTAAACCTTACTATTACTGGTTCTGCTATTTGGCAGGTCCCAGGTATTTCCAGTCGTCATCGCTGCTCACCCTTCCGAACCTAACCAGTTTGCTCTGGGACTCACAAATGGTGGGGTTATTGTCCTGGAGCCTCCAGAATTGGAGCGGGAATGGGGCTCAGCTCCTCCTGTTCCAAATGGTTCGGGGCAAGAGCGCATCCAGGTCTGAACCACACAAACTGCCCAGGGGACGTTGCTCATCCCTAAGTAAATAGAGCAAAAAGTAGCTGCGATGATGCGGCGCTTGGTGTATAGTTTTTCTTGAGGCTTACAAGGACTTCCCTTCATACAAATCATGGATCGAGACTAAAAGGTACAGATAGTTTGACATAACATAGATACCTGGGAGATAAGGATTGGGAGATTTCAACCCACCAGAAGCACAGCAAAAACAAAAGCTTCTACAGAATTTCATCATACAATGGAGATGTACCTAGTAACACCTGACGAGCATTTACGTGCAGAATGTGAGTACATTTTCCTTGTTTCATGCCAAACCCCGTACAGGAAGAGGATGCTGTTTGACTTTCCTAAATGAGAAACTCTGTTATCAACAGTTTAATTTGCATTCTTCCATGTACCTTCCTTTTTTCTATACAGTGAGCTAACAGAAAATAGAAATAAGGCGGGATTTGATCGTCCAGATAAAAGCCTGAGATAAATTCAGTGTCGAGAGAGTTAACAAAAGCTACATACACGTGGAAATGGTTGATGTAGACACGTGGATACTGGGCCAATTAGACCGCTACTGAGGTTTTTCCTGGTATTTTGAGTTGAAATTTGAAACCAACCCACAACGCGAAAGATCGAATATAAAATCTCGAGACATGTTCCGACAAGACGCATTGTTTCGTTTCCCTTGCGATCGTACGTGGCAAAGGCTGAGCGTGTCCATGCAAGTCATCTGGAACCAAGCCTCGACACGTATGCAGTAACACAACATGGGCAGTCCTCGTTTGCGCTTATCCTCGTGCCCTCCTTCGATGCTCGAATCAACCTCCTTGTTGTACTTACAAAGTTCAGTAACTTTGCGAAAGAGAAACCGAGCCCAATCAAACGATGGCACAAATCAGCAGTGCGTCACCCTTGAGAGACAAGATAGTGAAGGACATAGTCATCAACGCGAGGCGGCTTGTGGAGGTCCCTTACACGGCGTCGCTGGCCCACACCATGAACGCGCTGGTGGCGAACAGCGTGGTGGCAGTGCCGGTGGCCGCCCCGCCTGGCCAATGGATCGGCGCCGGCGGGTCCATGATCATGGAGGCTGACAAGCAGACGGGCACCGTCAGGAAGCATTACATCGGGATGGTAACCATGCTCGATATACTCGCCCACATCGCCGGAGATGACCGGGTGAATCGCGGTGGCAGCGGCGGTGGCGACTGGTCGCCGGATCTCGATCAGAAGATGGCCGTTCCGGTGTCGAACATCATAGGACACTGTCTTGAGGGTCTCAGCCTCTGGACTCTAAACCCCAATACAAGGTGATATGAATGTTTGACTTCATTGTGAATGAACTCAATCATTAGCCAGGATACTATATAATTCACGTTGCTCCGAAGATCGTTATCATGTCAATCGAAAGAGGAAATATTTCGACCCTTTAATCACTTGTAGCTCTAATTTGGAGCCTGCGGAATCCCAGTGTCGGAAAATTTTAAGGAGCTTTTGGGTACTAATTACCGAATTTATCAGACAAAATTAATCCCCCGTGACTTGCTCTAAAAATACGCAGCATCCTAGATTGTATGGAATTGTTGAGCAAAGGCGTACACCGAGCCCTGGTGCCGCTAGACAGCCATATGGAGAACATTTCCGGGGTCGAGCTCGTGGAGTCAGCATCGAGCTATCGGATGCTCACGCAGATGGACGTGCTCAGGTTCCTGAAGGAACACGAGTCCGGTGCCGCAGCCATCCTGTCGCAGCCCGTGGAGGAGCTAGGAGCGATAAACACGGATGTATTCGCGATAACCGACATGACAAGAGTCATTGAGCCATCAAGTGCATGAGGGCTGCTATGCTCAATGCTGTCCCAATCGTGGCTGCAGGTGTTCTTGAGGAGGGAGATCACAGCCAACTTGTGGATGTATGGCCTTCTCATCCTGCTCCCCTATCATTTTGGATGTATGGCCTTCTCATCCTGCTCTTCCCTATCATTTTGGCTTTCTCTCTGGCATCGCATTTTCGATGACTTTCAAAAGAGGTTGCCAACTAGTATATTTGTTGCATCTGTGTATACCTTGTTTCAGACTATTGTCAATGTCAGTTACTTTTAGTCCTGTCTCGGGACTGTTGAACACACAGGGAAGAGGCAGGAAGCTCGTGGGCACGTTCTCGGCGACAGACTTGAGGAGGTGCCACGTTTCCGTGCTGCGACCGTGGCTATCAGCGACCGCGCTCGAGTTCACCGAGACGATTTTCCACGAGCCCTCTATACTCGCTCCTGGAGAGGGAGTTCCTTCCGTGAACTCGTGACTTGCAGGGACGACACGCCGCTCGCCGAGAGGTGATGACAAGGCCGTGAGTAAACATGTGCATCGAGTGTGGGTGGTGGATCACCGGGGCTTGCTGGCCGGCCTCGTGTCCCTCACGGACATGATCGGAGTCGTCAGGGCTTCACTACTGTCCGCTTAGCACTTGGCCCTCGTCCCACATTTGCTGGTTTTGTAACGCTAGTGAAGATCTTTCGGGCACACGGCTTAAATGGCAGATTTCGTTTTCTTCGACTGATTAAGCTTGATGTTGACCATTGGAAAGAGCCTTGTTAGCTTCACAAGAATCTCTTATCTTGTGCGGGTCAACCTTAGAAGCATCCTGTGTCTTTTGCATTTTGACCTTCTAAAGATTACAAACTTCAGACCTAGCCAGTCCAACCCTTTGCAATCCGGCATGCGTTTCATGTTTCTCGCCACTACGAATTCTGAATTAGGTGGTACGCCTGACTGGAACATCACAGACCCCATTTACAGCTTTGGTTTTTCGCGATTCGAATGCTAGATCGTGCTCACCATGTTTATTGCGCTATCCGTAGCCGAATTGTCTTGATCATGTCAATCGCACACTTGCAAACATAAAATGGTAGTGAATTCAAAGTTCGACTGTACTTAATGAATGTAAACCTTTTCTGTGAACTCTGGTTTGCTGGAGAAGGGAAGATGACAAAGACAAAATGCTATATGCTTCCGTGACGCAAAGTTGGACGAGGGACGGCTTTCTTGGCCATGAAATATTCACGCCTTACGTACCTTGCCATCACCACTCTTTAGAGAGAGAGAGAGAGAGAGAGAGGCAAACGACTCGCACATGATCCAGAGAGACGTCTTGAGCGACAGCGAAACAGAGCAAATGACAAAACAGAGCATCCCCCTCTCTCTCTACCGCCGCCTTCTCTCCCTCCCTCTCTCTTCTCGCTGTAGCTCCACTATAGGTTATAGCGCTTCATTTATGTCCTCGTCGACCGACTCTACAACCACAAGTAGTGCCAATCATGTGCTCTGTTCTCGCACTTCCAACTCATTTATCAGCCTAACTACCTCCTTCCACTTTTGATGCATCATGGCTCTGCTTCAAGCCAACACTCCAAAACCCTTCCTTCTCTCTCCTCGCCCCTCCAATTCGCTCCTCAACCCACCCGACTTCATTCAACTATCGTCAAAGGCTCGATCTCAATCTCACCAGACAATCCAAATCAACGCGCTTCGCAAATTCCCAATCCCAACAATCTCCCCAGCAAAAGCAGAACACCCTGGCTCAATGCTGAAGCGGGTCGGTCGGGGTCCCCGACCCGGAGGCCACGAGCGGGAGGAGGATTCTGCTGTCCGACGTGGTGGTGAAGAGGGAAAAGTCGAGTCTTTTCGGGGAGGAAGTGGAATTCCCTGGACATCGGCACTGCTGGTGTCGTTCTGGCAATGCATTTGCTCAGCTTGTTAGCGCCATTTTACTTCTCTTGGAGCGCCCTCTGGGTCGCCGTTTCGTTGTACCTAGTTACTGGTCTGTTGGGCATTACGCTGTCGTTCCACAGGAACCTCTCCCACAGGAGCTTCCAGCTGAGGAAGTGGCTGGAGTACTTGTTCGCATATTGCGGTGTTTTGGCTCTTCAGGTTAGATAAGAAACACAGAGAAATGGGGGAAAAAGTTTCCATTTTTTATGGGCTTTTCTTTGTGGATTAGTTTGCTATTTTCCTTAATGGGATTTTGCAGGGGAATCCAATAGATTGGGTGAGCACACACAGGTACCATCACCAGTACTGTGATTCCGACAGAGACCCTCATAGTCCCCTTGAAGGCTTTTGGTTCAGCCACATGAGTTGGCTCTTCGATACCAACTCTGTTGTTCAAAGGGTATCAAACATGAAAACTCTCTCTCTCTCTTCTCACCACACACACCCACTCACACCCACACACGCACGTTATAAGGGAAATGATGCATATATTGAATGACATTTGTTTACAGTGTGGAGGACCAAACAATGTGGGGGATTTGCAGAAGCAGCCATTCTACAGGTTCCTGCAGCGCACCTACGTTGCACACCCCATTGCACTTGCTGTTCTGCTCAACGCATTGGGAGGAGTTCCTTTCCTTTTGTGGGGAATGGTAAGTGAAGGATTATTAATCCGATATCATCTTCTACATCTGAACACGGTCGCTGAACACCACTAGATCTGTCCAACTTTTTGTCTATCTTCTCTCATGATCCTCTCTCCATCTGATGTCAAGGCATCCGCTCAAGTCTTGTGGGCCTAGTTTTTCTCTTGGCCACTCATATTGATGGGCCAGTTCTGGTATCGCCAGACTGATCTCCATGAGCTGGGTCTATATAGACTTTTTGGACTCTTCTTGAATGAAACGGAGCACTTTTTTCTTTACTTTAGGGTGCTTTGGGTTGAGAAATTGCTGTTTGAAGCTAGAATCATGATTTTCCAAGAGACCCATTTGAATTTTGGAATTTGTTGGACTATGACCGTGCTTTGTGAATGGTTGGTTCAACTTCAGATTTCTTTTCCAAATTCTTGTTCCTTTCTGAAATTGATCATTATTATTTTTTTTTTGTTCTCTTATATGAGCTTTCTTTGCTGTGTAGTGTGTGCGGATCGTGTGGGTTTATCACATCACATGGCTTGTGAATTCAGCTTGCCATGTCTGGGAAAGCAAGCATGGAACACTGGGGGACTTATCAAGGAACAATTGGTACAGTAATTTCTGTCCCCAGTTTCTCACATATCCATCCATTTTTCTGGGTAATCGCATAATTATTCACAGATGGTGGTTTCTGTTTCGTTTAGGTGGGTGGCACTTCTTGCATTTGGTGAGGGTTGGCACAACAATCACCATGCCTTTGAGTACTCAGCTCGGCATGGGCTAGAGTGGTGGCAGCTCGACATTACATGGTATGTGGTGAGGCTGCTTCAAGTTCTTGGTTTGGCCACTGATGTGAAGTTGCCCAATGAAGCTCAGAAGCAGCGCTTGGCATTGAACATGGGCACCGCCAGTTGAATTTGAGATGTATTGCCTAGAATTTCACATTAACCTCCTTTTTACCGATTTTTTTGACTGAATGGAAACAATAGAAAAACTTACGTACATTACGCTAGATTTGATTCCAATGAGAAGATAAACTTGATGATATGAATTTCACTAAGCACTTGAGCTTTGCATTGATTAAAACCCCCACCTTTTTGAACGCTTACAATTACAGATGAAATGTCGAACATGTGTGACGATGATAGATTGAGAAAACCAGATTTGCAGAATCAAGAAGGAGTAGTCTATTCGCAATTGTGTTCTGGTCTCTATTTTGTACAGTTTGGATGAATATTCGAAAGAATCGGATGTCACTTAAATGAATCAGATGGTTACACAATATACAGATTGAGAACTTGAATGCTGTGGTTTCTGGGTTGGCTTCAAATCTGTCCAAGGACTCGAGAGAACTCCGGACTGTCTTCCTATTACGGAAATGAGTTCAGAAGGAGCACGGCCGCACCAGTTGTGAGCGTCAACACGTAGGAAGAACTAAAAAACTCCTGAAAAGCAGTATGTGAAAGAACAATGCATTAGAGCGAGAACGACATTTCGATGTGCATAAACGGCCAATCTACCGGTACAATGAAGATGCCATGTTGGTATCGTCTTGTTATTAGTCCTAAAAACCAACTTATCATCTCCCATTGTTATGATGATACGAATTAATAAGAGTAGCAAAAGTTTCGAGAATGTGAATGCTGTATGTGATCATCAAAATTCTGGCACTTCTGCAAGTATACTCCCAGCTAGTAATCTAGGAGAGTCCTGACACTCTCTTCGAAGGCCTCATCCTGGCAATTACGGAAAAGAAAAATGAAGGATAGGATAAAGAGGCTGACAGAGAGATCACGCACCTTGAAAGAGATCCGAGCCGAGGCTGCTTTAGAAGATACAAGACCCGGAAACCCGATATTGTACGAGATGCTCCATCAGCCTTAAACAATCCGAAGTTCCTCTCGGAGGTTGGTCCGGGCTTCAAATTCTCATTGAACAACGCGAACACGTATGCCTTCACAGCGATCTTAGGCCTGTAAGGTGTGCCCTTCTTCTTAGCTAGCTTTTTACGCAGGTTAGAGTTGTAAGTCTTGGCGTTCTTCAGCGAGGCCCCAGCTTCGTCTGCGTCACCCTTGGAAGCCCAGCCTGTTTCCGACACAATGACCTCCATCTTTGGGAACCCGACCTTTTCAAGAGCAGCATATGCTGCATCTACCTGAGCCTCAAACATGTTGTCGTAATGTAGATTAGTCTTATTATCATATATCCCCTTATTTGATGGAAGAGGGCGTACTTAATGTCGATTTGCGCAGGATCGCTCTTATATGCTAGAAAGGGATATGCGTTTATGAAAAATGGAGATCCAATCCGGGAGAAGAACTGTAGAAGCGGTCTCATGAATTGAAGGACATCCTCCCTGAAAGCCCCTGCAGAAGGAGGGTACGAAGACGCAAAGACGGCTTCTGAATGCGCGGTCTGGACTTGGATTCTATCGGTCAAGCCTAGACGGTGAAGCGCGCTATAGACATTTTCAGCCGCTGGAAGCAAGACTTCCCAAAGTTCGGGATCTGTACTTCCTAAAATCTCATTTCCTATAGCGATTCCACGGATGAGGGTCCCCGGGAGGAACGGCTGGACATTCTCTTTAATCCAATTCATCGCACGGTCCTCACCTACGCTTATATCCTTCAAATGCTCATTGCCAAGGCCGACAACAATTTCAATGCCCGAGTTCTTAAAGGAGGTGAGGACGGTGTGATCGGCATCATAGATTCTGATGTTCTTGATCTTTGCCCGTCTGAGGAGGGTCGCCACCCGACTAGGCGCAGGTATATTATCCGCGATTCTTCCATAGCACACTCCGTACGTCCCCGTGAAAGCATGCGCTGTCAAAATAACTGAAGTAAGGAGACACTCGTGAGCCAAGCATTAGCAAAATGAACTTGTGAAAGTCTATGTTCATATTCGTACGAAGACTTCTTCCGTCTAAGCAGATAATGAACTTCTATCCCAGCATTCTCATCCTCTCGGCACCGTTAAATGTTCAAAAGCCACAAAACGTATTCAATAATCAAACTACAGAACATTTCTACGCAGACGTTCAATTTTTCGACAGAACATCTGAATGCAACTGCTATAAAAAAAACTTTAAAAGAGAGGATGGAGATTGTGCATACCATTAGGAGATGTGAAAAAGAAAATGAGAAGGAGCCAGAGGAAGAAAGAAGAGAAATCCTTCATTGTCCTAGAGAGGAGGATATAAAAAAGGGTTATGCATAGAACAGCATTCCGCTCGTAGAAAGGATGAATAGCGGGTGCGACCCTGTATTTAGAAACTCAAGAACTTGAGGCATGCCCATGGACCAACCCCAGATTCTTAACCTTAGTCCAAAGATGATGACAGAGACAGAAACACCTCCCCACGGAGAGATTCTTGACGTTAATCTAAAGGAGGAAAGAGACATGGATTGGTCTGGCTAAGCTAAAAGGGCTTGGAATAGATTCTTCCTTTACTCTCACTTTGTTCCCTTCCCCTTCCTCCCAGAGAAAGATACTTTATCTTCATTCCTCGATATTCTTTCTTTACTTTGGATGTTTTCATTCACTTCTGTCATAGTTAAACCATGTTTTCATTACTTTGGTTTATCCCTCATGCTCCAAGTTCATATCAACCAAACAGGGGAAAAATTATTAGATAAAATGAGTCATACATGTCCCCCAGGTGCCTTCCTTCCCCTTATCCACCCCCCTCTTTTCCTTTTATCAGCTTATGAAGAATGGTATCTCCAATATAGCCCCTCTGGCGAAACCCGAAACACTAAGAAGAGTGTCATGATTCTTCAATGTACGCTTGGGATTTGACCACATGGTCAAGTTAATTCACAAAGGCTGGCATTTTACACATGATACAAAACGAAAAGCCAGAAGCTGTCGTTTTGAAGATGGTTCTGTTGAGGAAGTTTGTCTCTCTGAATGTTTTGACTCTGACAAAACTTCCTTTTCCATTTGGAATTAAGTTAATATATTGAAATTGCTTTTGCAGAGATGAGTTTGTGAAAAGAAGCTCATATGGATCCAGATCTGATGTTCAGATTCAAGAGAGAGATGTCATGTATCTACTTCTAAGTCTGTAGAAGTAAAAGTGTTCAGATGCAAAGAGGAACTGCCTCTGAATATGTCAGAAGGAAGAGCGTTGTCTCTGAAGCCTTCAGATGAAGAAGAGTTCCGTTTAAAGACTTCAAGGAAGCTGCATCTGAATACTTATGGGCTAGAAGATTTTTTGTGACTCGTCAGCAAGGATCCTCCAGAAGCAAAAATCACTACTTAATTCTGAAGTGAATCAGAGGAACTTCAGTTGTAAACTGACTCTGAAATATGTTCAGACACAATTTCAGACTCAGTCTTATAAGAGACTCTGAAGACCCACGTATGGCAGGTTTCCGAGATGGTTAGGATATCTATGGAAGTTTGTGTGATTTGATTGACCGGATTCTTGTCCCATCAAATCAGGAGAATATCTACAGTTGGATGACACCTTCCATATACAAAGAATATTGAAGATTGGATTGACTCTACTTATGGAAAGCTGAAGTCTCAGTTGTATGGGCGACTGACTCTGAAGCGTTCAAACTCTGCTACAACGGCTGGAAGATCTTCTCTGATACAGTCTCCGTCAATCAAGATTGATGACGATTAATCAATGATTGAGGAGTGATCCTTGGGACACCTTGACCAACGGCTAGTTCAAGGTTAGAGGAGTATAAAAGAGGATCAACGAGGACGATTTAGGTAGAGAGACGAACTGAAAAATTCCAAAACTTTGAGCGATTCAAACTTGCGACTATTCTCTTGTACACGAGAGACACCACTTACATGTGTTGAGAGGCTATTCTGTTCTTTCGTGTGAGAAAGCATACAAATTCTTGTAATCCTCATTTATACATAGTGGAAATTCAGCCTATCGGCTTTTGTTCAGCGTGGACGTTTTTTTTTTTGAGAGTGGACGTTTAGGTCTTTTGATTGATAAATTTCCGTAACCACTATCATACTGTTTGTTGTGCAAGCTGCTTTTGATATCTCATAACTTTTGATTCTTATTTGTGTTTTGCCACGTAGCCAGTCGGTAGTCATTTCAGAATATGCAGTCTCAGATAGTGGTTTTTGTGCATATTTTTGCATTCAGATTAAAAATGGTTACGATCAAGAATAACTATCTATTACCCACCGCTTGATACTTGTTCAAATTCAGAGTTTCCTGCTAGAAATTTTTTTGATGTTTCGACGTTTAATTCCG
>JAGVVM010009685.1:0-10391 GCA_019149425.1 Psidium friedrichsthalianum | reverse complement strand
GAGAGAGATATAATTGTTTGGGAAGGAATATTTTATGCGTATAAAAGAGTTGTTTAGGCCTTTTTTTGTGACCTGATTAAATGGAAGGGTGAGAATTTTGTGCGAATTAGATGTTCATGTTTCGCACACCTCTCTCTGCGATGGCTCGATAATAACATAATGTATGATCTTTGTGTTTCTTTTGCACTTCTCTGTTGTGTGCTTTTATCTCGAATATTTCATTCATATCGTTGTTGTTGTTGACACTTGGTTTTTTAACCAATTTTTATTCAAATTTTTGAAAATTCGTAAAAATTAATTAAATTAAAATCACTTTTGCGACTTCCTAGCCTAGGGAACCATTTTGTAGCAAAATTTTTTTTTTTATAGTTTTAGCATTTTATTGCAGTTTATTTTTTAGAAAATTATAAAAAATCATAAATTGAAAAATTGAAAAATCAACCCTTTGGGACCTTTGCTTAGCCTAAGGAACCATTTTGAGCAAGAAAATATATTTTCATATTTTTAGCATTTTTGCATTTTTCTTTTGCAACAAATTCTAAAAAATCAATAAACAATGAGAAATTGAAAATCAACTTTGGAAGCCTTGGCCCAAGCTAGTAATCATTTTGAACCAAAAATAATTTTCCTTATTTTTGGCATTATTTAATATTTTTGAGAAATTAGAACAATAATGGGACCAGAATTATTAAAAAAGTATTTATTGGGTTCAGAAAATTACCAAAAAATGTAATATTTTTAATTATAATTTTCCACATTCATTTTGGCTGAATAAATTTTGAGAAATTTCCCATCTGTACATTTATGGTTCCTGTCTTGTGAATTTCCCTTATTTCAGTTATTTAATAATTCAAGAAATTCCATTTTAGCTGTGTGTATTTTTCCATTTCCACCTTTTTTAGTGTCATTTTCATCCTCCTCTATTTTCAAATTCAATCCAGTCCAAAAGGTCCTCAGAATTTGTCCAATTTCGCTAAAAAGGACCAGATGCAAGTTTGGATTTTTACAAATTAGTCCTAAAAACACTTAAAATGCAATTAAAATTTCTAGGGACGAAATGAAATAGGGTGAAAAAACTCTCCGCGCTCCTTTAGTTTTTGACCTCGCTGAATTCCATTGGTGGTGTCAATTTCTTGCAAAAATTGTCCATACTAGGGTTTGGATTTGCGAATGGTACTCTGGTCAAGTGTTAGAAATTGGTTTTATGGCAATTCTTAGGAAATTTGGCGTTGAAATTTCTTTTTTCTAAGATATGTTTTCATGTCATTAGAAATTCAATTTTTTGGATTTTATTGCTATTTCGAAAATGTGAGTCTAGGCAAGTTAATTTTTGGAGAATAGGCGATTCAGGTCAGTCGGTCCGATGATCCGACCCGACCCGCCCAAATAGCCTCGTCTTCCCCAAATGTGGATTGCACAGGGGGTGGGGGAAATTTTGATGGATTCGAGCAATCCTCACGCGAAGAAACAGGGGAATCCTAACAACAGATTAGGAGGTTGGTGGGCGAAAGATCAAGGGAAGGTTTGAGATTTTCCGTTGATGGGTTTTTTGAAAAAAGATTGGCGGCACGACGTATAAAGTAGGATTGAGGTCGTCCCATTGAAGGAGGAGCTCCGAAAACTCTAAGCTTAGATTCACGGTGTTCCGAGAAGGTTCAAGCCTCAATTCTTGACCACAAGCATCGTTGAACAGTGAGGAGTCTCCAGAATCTCACCGTTTGCCGGTTTAACGCTGAAAAAGGTAAGCGCCATTAAAGCCTTTTAAAGCTCGGACTTCAATGGCAACTTGCTAATCCGCGCATGTTTCCTCAAGTTTTTTGTTTGGTCCGGGCCTTAGACCTCCCATACGCAGATTTCATTTCTGTTTTGCATGGTTTGACCTAAAACCGAGCTGCTCACCTCGCGACTTGCTTCCCTGCTGTGAATGTGGAAGTTCATTTTGAGTGAAACCCATGCAATTGATCTTTCAGGTAAGTTTTCTTGACCCTTGTTGATGTTGTCTGATACGTTAGTTTGACGATAAACGTTAAATTTTGCTGCTCAAATCCCGGTCGGACCGTCGCGGTCTGCGCCAGAGCTGTTGGGGTATTCTGAGTCACATTTCGCTCTAAAACCCAACGATTGTTGCATGTAGGCTTCGTTAAAGGGGTTAGAAGGGGAAATCTAAGTTTTTTTTTTGTGATTTTTAGGGTCCATTTAGAGCTCCGACGGAACTCGCCGGAGTTTGACGTTCCCGGTCATCTTCTCTCGACGAGTCATTGGCTCGGTAATCACAGTTGGACCGAGTCAACGCTGATGTGGCAGCCACGTAGCTAGCCAAGTCAGCCGGTTGGTGGCCCTCTAAATGTCCATTTCGATAAATAAGAATAAAAGCCTAGATCCTACGGCTGCAATTGAACCACGTGTCAGGATCTTGAGGTTTCAGAAAAATTAAGATTTCAGTTCTAATAATTCAAACGGCCAAGATTTAATCTATCTTTTAGTACTATCCGTTAGATTTGTGTCAGTCAAATGGACGGATACGGATTTAGCCCTTGGATTGGATCTCAGCCGTAGGTTTTTTTTGGAGGACGAATGGTCAGATTTTAGCCACATGGATGATTTCCAGTCGTTGATTAGAAATAGCGGGAAAATATTAGAAAATAAAATAAAAATTCGAAAATTTAAAACAAATCTTCAAAACTACGTCATTTTTTGAGTTGAGTTTAGAATAGTGAGCCTTGGGCCAGGTCTGGGTAGTGGGCCAGGTGAAGCCGGCCCGATCCGTATAATAAAAAAAATACATAAAAATTAAGAAAATCAATTAGAAAATAAAAATAAAATAGAAAATTAGTAAAATTAAAACTGTGTCTTTAGGACTGTAGGTCCAGTTTTCGAGTAGAGCGGGCCGGGTCGACCCGAACCGATCCGGGAATTAAATAGTAAAAAAGAAACAAAAAATAGAAAAAAATGTATAAAAAAATGTATAAAAAGTAATAAAATCAGAAATAACAAAACAAAAATCAAAAAATAGCAAAAATCACAAAAAAAAATAAGAAAAATCTTAGAAAAGTCAAAAATTTAGAAATAGGGGAAAAAAAAAATAAATAAAATAGTAAAATAAAAAAATTTCATAAAAATCATAAAAGTCCTAAAAAAATAAAAAAGTCAAAATAAGGGGAAATTTTAAACAAGTAAATAAAAAATATAAAAAAATTTCAAAAAATGTTGAAAAAAAAAGTCAGAAGATTTCAGGAAGTACAGAAAAAAAATAGAGGAAAAGTAAAAAAAATTCTAGAAAAATTTGGGAAATTCTAGAAAAAATTCTAAAATTTGGGAAAATAGGAAAAATCCTGGAAAAAGTCAAAATTTCCCCCAAAATAGAAATGTCCTTAGAAAATCATATGAAAAACCTCAAAAAAATTCAGAAAAATTCGAAAAAAATTTAAAAAATTGGAAAAATCCAGAAAATTCTCCAAAAAATTATGAAAATCAAGGAAGAATGATACTAATTGGTCTAATCCCTTTTCACATTTTTCGACCTCCCGAGTCTTAGGAAATTACCATTTTGCCCCTATAGCCAACTTGACCCAAATTTTTCCAAATCACCCTTAAACTTAGTTGGCATTTCCCCTAAGTTTCTGAGACTCCTCTAAGCTCGTTTTGATTTGTCTTGACTTGATTTGATGTGAATTCTCATCTTCTTGATTGCGCAATTATTTCTTATGGTTGTGATTGATAGGTCAGTTTTCCCACTCGCATGAACTCCTTAGATCTTTAGGACTCTCCCCATCCAGAAAACACCTGCAAGAATTCCTTAAGATAGAAAATCACTCAACATAGGTACCGAAAGGGCGTCAATAGCAATATTGGCGTAACTAAGTCCCCGAATCTAGATCTCTGGTTTTCGTAGAATCGAATGATCTCTCCCAAACGTTCGATAGGGTTTCCAATCATACCCTCCAATAAATGATTGGTGGTGACTTCGATGGCATGCACACCGTTCACATGTTACCGACCACACTAAGGTCGACCTCGATTTAAAATTTTCCTAACGTGATTTGGTATGGGCCTGAGAGGGCCCGAGCTAAGCCCAACCATCAAAATGGGACTAGCAATCATAACTCCCTCGGGATTCGGAATCTCGGGAGGGTCGCGACAGACTGGCGACTCTGCTGGGGAATTGGTTTTAACCCACTTGAGGACTTGAGCCGATTAAAAAGTTGGGTGCTTTCTAACATGTTTTTCTGCAGGCGCTTTAAAGGTGAGGTAAGTCTACTAACTAGATTTGTTAAATGTTCTTGCAAATGGGAGTTATAAGGGGAGGAGTGATTGCTGACGTGTTTTATGCAGGGTTGGAGTTTGGGATTGTTTGTTTATTTCATGCAAATTAGAAGCGCTGTTTGATATCAACTGCTATACATGTCCTGCATACTTTGAGGATCACGACACCTACACACACAAGTGCCTAAACCCAAGCCGCGAAACACTCTTCTTAGGTCGCCATAAATAGGGATCGACATGCAAAGCCCTAGCGTTTGATTGCGCCTGGGTTGATCATATTTGATCCCCGCTTGCTAGCTGAATTGTGATTCTTCCCACTTGACGTTTGATCGCGCTTGTGGACAAAGTCGTTGAGTCAGATAGTGGGAGCCTTTTAGTGTCCATACCCGTCCCTGTTCTTTCTTTATTTTCTAGAGTTAATTCCTCACTTGTCTCATGCATATGTGAATCGGACGGTTGGTATACCTAAAACCAAATAAAAGGGTCCTGGTTGATAAGGCTTTCTTACTCTTAATTTATAATTCATTTCCATACACTTTAAATTCTATATACCATGCATATCATACATTATCATCACCTAAATGATTAGTTTGAAAGCCATTTTTAGGATAGAAAGATAATTTTTCATAAGCTTTAAATGTTCGGATGTTGTATTTCCGCATCCTCCTCGTCCCCTTTAGACTTGATGTATTAGGGATCCTTTAGGATGTATTCGCACATTTTCCAACTCCCTTCATGATTTTAATAGATGGGTGGTTGACAATGGCTTTCTTCCAATCATTGAGGATCCTAGTAATTGCATAATTTCTTTGGGAGAAATCTAGATTAAAACCCTCTGACTGATTTCTTTTGGTCGAACGAGTGCTTTAATCCTTATTTCACCAAAAGAAAATATGGAATTGGACTAGTGCATTCACATTGCATCCATTCATTCTACATTATAACCCGTGGCAATTAATTTTAGCACATTCTTGCATATTCAAAATAGATGGGGAAATCGGATATTAAGGTCATCCCAGTCCCACGCAAGGAGCTCACAGCGTGGTGGAGCAGTCTCAACCAAACCTACGAACGCTTGGGACGCATAGTGGATCTCATCAAGGTAAACTACCAACCCGCTCTCATCCAGGCCTTGGCAAGGAGTACATCGAGTTGTTCAAGGAGTACCGACACCCCTTGGTGGAGCCATACGTACTGATTACATCGTCCCGCACCTCCCTGGAGTGGAGCCATACGTGCCAGAACACATGGGACCGCCGGCAAGCAGAGGAAGATGAAGACCCGCATGTGTGGGACTTGGATGGATCAGAGGTCGTCAAAGATGCCTTAGCCTCTAAGCGCCGCCGGACTGAATAGACGATTTCCCCATTTAATTTTGATACTGTCTTCAATTGTAACAAGCTCACCACATTTTCATATATGGTCATTCATCATGGTTTTCTTAAAGTAAATAATTACCACGGGTTATTCACCTTCTTGATAGTATGCTCATTCACGTTTTAATGAGTAGAAAGACCGTTTGCATGAGGCTAAGGCTCATGATCGAGTCTTTCCTCCCATTAACCACGTATGAACATAGTATTGAGAAGGTTTTAGATTTATGCACTTTCGCTCTACTTGCGAGTTCCTAACTTCGCTATTTTTAAAACAGGTAATATTTTGTAGTCACAAGGACCCGCAGTAAGACGCGGAAACTGAGGATGGAGAACGAAGAGCTAACTCCCAGAGTGGCTAATCTCGAAAACCAGACCAATATAATGGCTGCCATGATGGCGGAAATGAAATCGATGATGACACCGCGCAAGGAAAGTCCCCAAGTACACCCGAAGTTAATCCCAGCACGTCTACCGACTCCGACACCAACCAGACCACCAACACCGAATCCGAGAAAGAGGTACCCCATAAGGCCCCTCCACTTGTGATCCACCTAGAGAAAGAGAAGAAGGAGAAACCCCAGCTAAGACCAAGGAAAGCGCGAGGAGGCTCGCGAAAATCGAAGAATGCTTGAGTAGCCAGGGCTACGAATTGGCTAGGTTCGATAAGATCTCACCATTCACTAAGCTAGAAGTCCCAGCCAGGTATAAGGAGCTAGAATTCGTGAGGAAGTACGATGGGATGGGCTGCCCCCGGGCCCACCTGAGATATTACTTGTGCAAGATGGCGCACTATTCTGATTACGTCCCACTCCTGATGAACACTTTCCAGGAAAGCTTAGCTGACGCCGCTTTGTCCTGGTTTATTGAGCTTGACATGAAGGAATACGACAATTGGGAAGATCTGGCAGAGAATTTCTGCACCAATACAAGTTCAATACGGCCACGGTGCCGACTAGGGAAGATCTGTTGAGAACCATGAAAGGAAGGAGCGAGGCAATACGGACGTTCGCATAGAGATGGCGAGCGATAGCGACTCAAGTCCGGCCATCCCCGAAGAGGAGCTGGTGGATTGTTCCTGAAAACCCTACCTCTCGAGTATTTCGAGAGGTTGAACACTTCAGGGTGCCAGACCTTCGCGCACCTTATCAAGGTGGCCGAACGCCACGAATGGGCATTGAGGGAGAAACGTATACCGGAGCCGTCTTTCAAACGGCAGTATCCAGTTAGAAGGGACAGGGACGATTCAGCGATGTCGCCTTCGTACCAAACCTGCCAAGACCAAGGAAGTTTTCGGAATCCACCCCCACTCTGGGTGGCGCGTCGGGATTAGCCCTAACAAAGTTTGAGGCTAAGAAAAGAGCCCCACTGTCTTTTACAACCGCTACCTCGTCTGTTGTCAAAACTGCTGCCTATGCTGTTAGAAGGGCACTTAGTTGCCAAAGAACCTCCAAGGCCAAATCCACCAAGGTTCCCTAGGTATGACGAGACCCAGTCATGCACCTACCACATGGGAGAGAAAGGGCACAACATAGACAACTGCCTTGCACTCAAGTATAAAGTGCAGGCGTTGATAGACGGAGGAGTATGGAGTTCGACAAGACAGAACCGAACGTGCAGTAAAACCCCCTGCTGGATCTTGAAGAGTGAAGCTATTGGGACGAAGCGACACGGATACGTTAGATGCATGCTACCGGCCAAACTGTAAGAGATGTCGAAGTAGCCGCCATGTACCCGGCTGATAGAGAAACCTCAGAAGAGGAAAAGATAGAATGCTTGGAGAAATTGGCCACCTTGGGCATCCTGGATCGAACTAATGGCTCTACAACGAATGACACCCTTTCGAAGATCGACATATCCTCCAGCGAGTTCAGAATAGAAGCTGACAATGGAAGCTTGGGAGAAGCCCCATGCGAACGCATGCTGAGCGAGGAGCATGTCACTAGGGAATCCGACGAAGAACCCGACGAAGAAATCCGCCGCAAGAGGGCGCATGAGGCCGATAAGAAATTTTTACGGGAGGCCCTCGAAAGGGGAGAGATAGTGGACACTCTTGGCCAAGACAGCGGGGGTTATAACTACCGAGTGCTTTATTCTGTCCCACCAAGCTTCTTCGTCAGAACTGAAGAAATCGTCCCGACGGGTGGGGCGGTATGGATGACCCCAACATGCCAGTGGACGAGACTGTCCAGAACACAACAGAACCTGATCCATCCGACCATTTCTGGAAGACACCGTCAACGTCATCATCGAGCGACGTGACGAAGAATCCAACCAGCCCAGCGTAAAGAGGCCTCCTCTTCCCCTTTTCGTTGATGCATTTCAATTCTTGCACTTAGATTCTTGCACGATGTTTTCATTCCTTAGTAATACATTTTTCTTTTCAAAAAAAAAAATCTTGGATCTCCGACCGTTGGTCCAAGTAGTGCATGCTGTAATGCGGTCCATTTTCATCTAATAAAAGTCCCATCAGTTTTGTTAGGGATATGTGGAATAACAAATCAGTCCAATGATGATACTTGGCTTTAAATTTTTGAAGCTTGAGGGCTGATTTGCCACATGATCCCTGGTTTTTTATGAAAAGCCTTTTAGGAGAGCAGGGATGTCCGATGAGATGAGGACCATCCCCATCCTTCTTCTTTGCTTCTTAAAAAAACTGTCTTCAAAATGTTTTTGAAAAATTCATGCATCTTTATTAGTAAAATACTAACCATGCTTGTAACATCTCAGGCATACCATCCCTCACATGCATAACAGGTTATTATGTGGCTCAGACTGTACTGATGACTTCTCCTATGAATTGGGAAGAATGTGACAATGACACTAGTGATATCAGAAGAGACATGAGCAACTGAACTTGAATTGATGAAAAGCAATTAAAGGCTATATGCCATAAACAGACATATCAAAACAGGTAGCTAAGTCTTCAACTGCAAAGTAAAACCTAGAAGTTTTACAATCGGAGATTTAGTTGTGAAGAAGGCGCTCCTATGTTCCCCATCCCGGGGACAAGTTCGCGCAAATCATGAGGGTCCGTACATTGTTACAGAGGTTTTACCTGACGGCACTTTGATGGATGGAGAAGAATTGGCAAATGCTGTCAAGAAGTGCTACTTTGATAAGTCAATTTAATCAGTTCTCGTACCTCACCAGTGTCTGAGTCACATTGGGGACCACTACATGCATTCCATACATACATGCATACATTGCGTCAACTTTTTCGTGTTACAAGTCCAAGAGAAATTCCCAGATGGAGGAAACAACTTGGATAACCTTACCCTGACCGGAGAATTACGAAGGAGGAAGGCCACGAGGAAGACTACCTGTCGGTGCACCAGTTCGCAATCAAGGATAAAAGTTGTATCGTTCCAATTTCTTAATGCGAGAATGGACGCTGACTCTTGAAATGTTTTGCCTTTCTTAAGAATTTTCAGCCACGGTGGACAGATAAGTATCCCTTACCCTAAAAACTTTCCCATTACCATGTCATGAGGATCAATAAATCGCATCATTGATAGGGAACTCGTGAAATAAACCGTCTTTGTTCCCATTCAAAATATTTGAGATTACCCAGGAAAATCTGAAGCTTGCGTAAGTCATGATCCCCAGTGAAGGCTAAACTTTTGGATGAAATAGAATAAATTTCTAAAGGAGAACGATGAATTTGTCATGCTGGAGCATACCAAAATCTGAGAGGCCAGCCCGGCCCAACATGGCCCTATTAGGGTTGTCAACGGTACGTACGGTTCGGTTCGGGTTTTTCTAACAACCGAACCGAACCAAACTGTAATGATAAAAGAATGAACGAAACCGAACAGTGACCCGAACCGAATACGTGCACACTGAACCGAACCAAATTTTTGGTTCGGTTCGGTTCGGTTTTCGATTTTCCTTTTTTTTGCAGCCGACTTACTTATATTAAGATAGCATAATTTTTCCATTCCATTACATACCTATTCTTTCCATCACAGAAATGGAGAATATAGTAAGTTCAATACAAATGGAAGCAATTCACGACAACATGAAATACAGAATACATACTATATTCAAATGAATATCCTGAGAATATAGTAAGTTCAGCTGAGTGGCATGGGACATGGACCCTGGAAAAGCAGCACAAGGTACTGCCGCATTAGGAAGCAATTGCTGCGGTGCTAGAGAGGCGGCAAGGCTGGGTCTTTATCTGGTAGGACCTGAAAAGAACTGCCTTTCTTGCTGCCAACGAGGGAGATTTTGGCTATGTTGTGGCAACCCTGCACAAGAAACAAGCTAGGCCAATTATATGAAGTTACCGGATCTCATGTGAACAACTACAAAAATAACAATGCCCGCCCCATTTTTCATCACAGCTTTACACTCTAGCTCTTTGTCCCAGGAAGTAAGGAGCCAGAATATGTGATGTACTTCATGATTGTATGGTGGAACAAATGAGAAGGAAATTCTGAGGAACTAGAGCAACCAAACTAGACCCAGTTATAGGATTATTGAACACCATGAGATCATTTAAGTAATGTACTTTTTTTCCCTATGAGTCAATGCATTTCAAGTAGATTGCATAGTTGATAATAACCATTCAAAGAATCTCGTTTTAGGTGAAAGAATACCTGACACAGAGTCTTTGGAAGACAAAGATAGTTCTTTGAAGGCACAGGAAAAGAACACTAGGACCCCACCATCATATCACCCTCTAGGCCAAAATTGTATCTTGTGTCAAAAACTTTACTTCGAAGCCAAATTTGTAATATTTTAATGTAG
>JAGVVM010009684.1:0-11229 GCA_019149425.1 Psidium friedrichsthalianum | reverse complement strand
TTTAAAAGAATATATTAGAGATGGGGGAGAAAAAGAAAATCAGGAGAGGTATGACACTGAACCCTTCTTGCTAATCTGTTAGGCATGCAGCGGCAAGTAGCAACGACTCTGACTCTAGCTAGAACATATCTTACTGGCAGCTCTTGTCAACTCTGCGCGTCAATGCATCTGGAACATGTTTTACTAGTTCATATGCTAATGCTTTACCAGCATTTGGTTTTTCCCTATTTCGTTCTTGGTTCTGCGATGGCATTGCTGCATCTGCAAGTCTTAGGCATACATGCGCTACAGAACTTTCGATTGTGCTTGTCCATGTTGGCTGTATAACGTCATTTTTCTACTCTCATGTCCAGCAATACCCTGCTTTACTTGGTGTGCCCATGGCTGCTGACAAAGTTGAAGTGGCGTCCTTCATGACGCCTGTGTACTGCTTTAACCAGTTTCGAAAGTTAAAAATGCTTCTTTTTGGGGAGGGGGGAGTGGTGGAGCTCATGAAGTTACTCCATTCCAGAGGAAGTTTTCTTGCCGGTGTTCCAAATTGTCTTCTCTTTTTTTTCTTTTTTTTTTTGGCATTAAGCTAATATGTTAGACACTATGTACTTTTCGTTTAAGTTGTAAAACATTTCAAATCAATAAGCGCTAGCATTCTGGTAAACCACACTTTCAACAGACCCTCGCTTTGCATATCGACATTATCACACACGTGAAAACTAAGAATCTAAATTCAACAGCAGAGGACCGCGAATAACAGCACCAATTGTAGCAACTTTAGATTACTCAATTCAATCTCCCAAAGAGACATTACATGGAAGCAATGCAAGCCATGTACTCCTACAAATCCATCGGTTCGGTCGATCCGATTTGCTCATCCCTAATTAAATGGACACCACCAACTTCATAAGGCGATGAAACTAGGGCCTATAAAACAAATAAGGCTTAAGGGAGGGACAGAATTGGCCTCGTGAGAGAGAGCCAAGGTGTGAGTCTCTGAGCAGAGAAATAAAATAGTTGAGTATGCGCTTGTGCTAGTTAGTTTGCTTTTAGTGTTTTGAGTGTGTGTTATACTTTTTTGTACTGCAATTTGGTACAACGAGCATATATCGAGTTGCCTATGACAATTCTCTCGTATTATCATTACCATGCTTCTGCACACTCTACAATTGGTATGATAGCAAATTGCGCATTCTATAATTTCTGTGCACTTTTTCAAGAAGTTTTGTCATGAAGAGATTTTCAATCTATTTGAAACTAAAATAAGATCCACATATTATTATTAGTTCCAAAATTTTCAATTGGTTTCATTAGGTTTTAAGTCATACCAAAACATGCAAGCGAGTTGTAAACATTTCAACTGGTCAAATCGAGTCTTAAACACTTATTGAATAAAGTGCAATTTTGTCTTGACACTGTGACCGATAAAATACGCGTTTGTCATGAGACAGAAGACGAATTAGTGCCGTCTTCCTTAGATCGGCGGCATTTTCGCTTGTCGCACAAGGTAGGAATTTAATTTAGAGATAGCCCATTAGATGGTTCTCAGCTATTCCCCCCATGCAATGGTTGAGTGATCAAAAGACCAGGCTAGCTTGGCCCCTTTATGGCAGATATTGGTGCACAAATTCCCACTATTCAGATGTTCGAATCCTTCCATCCCTGCTAAAAAATGAAAGAAATTCGTTAAAATTTAAGATCAAATTTACAATATTCAAATCATTCAAATTCGTATCCTTCAGTAAACATAAGTCCAATAACTAAGAAACGGAGTTGGCTATCTTTACGCCCCCGCCTCTTTATCATCAAGCAGGCTCTTTTACCATGAAAAATTAAAGAATGACCTCATGGGAAGTTCGCCAAACACAATAGAGCCGCGACATGGGAGCAGGTTCCCCACTGGCAGGTGAATTCAACCAGGGCTCCGTTCAAAGAGGCTCGAAACCGAGCCATGAGACCCGTAAAGTACCCTCTTATTCATCCACTGTCTAGTTCATGGAGAGAATGTTGTCCCGCTGTCAAATCCCAAAACTTTAGGTAAAAATTATTGTTGATAATGAAAATAATTTTCATAAACTAACTATTTCAAGCGATACACGCGATAATATTTGAAAAAATATTTTTTTAAATTATTTATTTTTCGCGAAGCAAGTGGAACTTAAGAGTTCATGCTTTTTCGAGATATTTTAAGAGTTACTGTCACGTTAAATTTAATGTTATCAAGCCTAATGTCAAATCTCACCAAAGACCTTAAAATAAAGTCACTTGTCGTCATCAATTAAACTATTGTTGAAGCAAAAAAACTGTCCACCTTTGTTAAACTATTGTAATAGCGAAGTGCATCGATAGAAATTGCTTAGAAAGAACAAAACATCAAGCTAGCTTTTCTTTGGCAATGAAAAGTACAAACACAAGGATTAAAAAAATCAGTACATGAATAAAATGGTAGAGCCCGAGTAGGATCTATCCGTCCGGACTCGACCCGACCCGCCAGATGAAATACAATGCAGAACTGGATGCTTCTGCAGAGTGAGATCAATGGTTGTAGGCCAAGACCCAAAAACCCTACGCACAATCGAGACCGAGAACTGAAGAAGTCGATCCGAAGAAGATGATGGCATGGAGGGTGGGAAGAGCGTCGACGACCTTTCTCAGCAAACTCGTCAATGGGCGCATCAAGAGCCAGAACCCTCGCAATTTCTCGTCAGGTAGTGTCGTCTCTCGTGCTTCTTTTTGGTTAGATGGGGGTGGCACAAGTCGCCGTCGGTGAGAAGAAATGGAGGAAATCTTTCATCCTCGAAGCCCTAGCTTCGATACAAAAGGGTGCTGATTGGATTTGATACGTCATGTGTATGTGTTTTGATTTGGCGAACCGCCGATTAGAATGCGTCGGCGCGTCCTGTTTTTGTCCCATGATTTTGATTCGAACCGCTTGGCTGATGACAATGCGCAGTGAACGGTGGAAGAAGCGTGAATGCAGTTTGGTTAGGGGAGTGTTCTTTACTCGGAAGTCGGAGAATTTCATCAATAATGTGTCCGAAGGTTTAATTTTGGATGCTGCTTTCAATTAAGAGAAGCTTTGAGTGGTAGCTTAGCCTAAAAGCTGGGCAAATAGAGCTAAAGCTGCTTTTGCCATGCCTAAACATAGACACTCGTTAGATATGTTACTGCTAGACCTTTGGATACTTTGAAACAGGCTAAAGAGTTCACCTTTTCGAGTTTGCCAGGATTAGTGGAAAAGGAAACAATGAATCCGCTGCTCCGGCTCCCATTATGGTTAGTTGGTTGCTCTTTGTTGGATGCTGGGTTAATGGTGACAAGTTCTTGTGACTTCAGTCAGAACTGTGGAGTTATTTTACGAAATCAAGAGGTGGCATCAAGAAAGGGCGGCAGGAGATTGAGTTTTGGAATAGTTAAGACCAAGGTTATTTGGAAAGCATGAAAGGGCTTCAAAGTTTTCATTAATGCTACTTTGTGCTAACGGTTAAAATTGATGACATATAAACAAGAGATTGACTGTAGCATATGGTACGCACTGTTTGGAGTGAGTGTTGGTATTTATGTAAGAGGCTTCAGGTTTAGGTTGTTGAGTAGCATGGTGGTTGGATGCTTGTGGCTCCATCTTCTGAAGGAAAGTAAAGTAGAAGGTGATCATGTTCAGTATTGTATAGTTCATGACGTTGGTGAAGAACTATGTTCTTGGAGTTTCATTTGTCGGACCTTACGTCCCAAATTCGCGGGTAAATGATTCCACAGTTTTCCATTTTGGAAATTTCTAATTGCAGAAAGAAACCTCAATTAAAGTCAGTGAGGAGATTTATGTGTGAAACTGCCTGATTGAATATGCAGATAACACAAAAATGTTCAGTCAAATCTGGTCAGTAGGTCCTTTTCAGTGTGAGGTCCAGAATCTTGCTAACTGACTAGGTTTTTATGTTCATCTAAGTTGTGTGTCTCATATGTGATGACTTGTTTGCGAGGTCTCAGCTTTGGAGGACCATCAATAATGGAGTAGAGCATTTGTCAAGTTCTTATAGTTATTTTTCTATTCTAGAGCAATAAACACTCTTATAGTCTGGTCTGAATGGTTGATATTCTGCATGATTAGTCACCTTTAGATTCCGAGGGACTATAAATCCTTTCAACAATGGTGCAGGTGTGTCTGGTACGGAAAGTGTTAAGTTTTGGAGATGAGGCCTTCTACTGAGGGAGTGAAAGCATTAGTTTGGGTCTGGGCTAGCGCATGGATGTAGGCGAGTTGGGAGGTGTAGGTGTCAATCCCCCTATCTTGGTTCTCTCAGTCTTTAGTCTCTTCTGCTTTCTTATTCTCTCCATTCAAGCATCCCGTGTATATTTCATGTGCTACATGGTGTTTTTTGTTTTTGTTCTGTTATTCTTATCAAATGTTTTAACATGTGCTCTTGATGTTCAACAACATAAATAGTCATATGTAACTGCAAAGAGTTTTATTTTATTGATGGGAGAGTCATGAAAAAGAGGTTCTACTTCCGAACGTTTTGGCTCTTAGGCTTTTCTAAACTCAATTATTCAGTCCTCATTATTCTTGCTATGGCTTGACTTATGCAGCTGATGCAAATATTCATTCCTTCCGCGAGAAGATGATGAATCCAATGCTTCATCTTGATGTCAATTCGCAAATAGGCAGTTGTATGCCGCTTGCTGCCATGCGTATTGGAACCACGATCCACAACATTGAAGTGAACCCCGGACAAGGCGGGAAGCTAGTCCGTGCCGCAGGAACCAGTGCCAAGATCTTGAAAGAGCCCACTTCAAGTCATGTCATGGTGAGACTGCCTTCAGGAGCTGAAAAGTTGATTAATACTCGATGCCGAGCGACGATTGGTGAGGTGTCAAACCCTGACCATGGGAGTCGGAAGCTCAGGAAAGCTGGACAGAGCAGATGGCTGGGCGAAGGCCGCATGTTCGGGGTGTGGCTATGAATCCAGTTGATCATCCTCATGGAGGAGGTGAAGGGCGTAGCAAAGTAGCGGGAGGCTTGGGAGGTGTTCGGTGACACCGTGGGGCAAGCCTTGCAAGTCCGGGTACAAGACTGGACCTCTTAAGCGTAGGAAGTAGAATCATGGTTATCTTTTCGAGTCTTTCGCACCTGTTGCTTTTTCGAAATGGATGGTGCTACTTTGGTTTCTGGGAGCGACATGGATGCGCTCATCAATAGTTTCGTGTTTAGTAGTCTGTTGCAGTCTTCTTCAACTATAACGTTGATCATGTGATTTTGGTAGATCTGCTCACTGCTCGAGCCGAGCTGCTTCTGTAGTGCACTGTGATGCAGTTTCACTGAGAAATTTTTTTTGCTTCTTGACATAGAAAAATGACCATTTTTTTGGGAAAATTACTTCCTAGAAGCATTTTCATTTATTATGGAGTTTTCTCCCAACCAAACGCAACCTAAGTGAGTGGATTGTAAATGGGATTCGGGCGAATTCGCCTATTTTAACTCATATTAGCCTATTATTTTTGCTGAACAATTTAAATATAGCCCATACCCAACTCAATCCAAACCAGTCCAAGTAACTCGCACTTTTTCAGCTCTACGAATTGAACATTTAGCAAATTTAAGATGGTAAGAATTTGAGATACAAATATTTAGCATATTGTAAAAGACTGAAGGGCAAACCGTTCTCTATCACGCTGGTTTCGAAATGAACATCAGCTCCGCCCCTCCTCTGTCGCAGCGCCCCGGCCACCACCCTCTTCATATGCAGGCACACCATTTTTCGCTGCCTGTCCTTCGCATCCCTCAGCCAACGCCCTGGCCAGAACTCCCACCAATCCTTTCCTCATGGCTCCTCCTTGTCATCCTCCTAGACGTTGTTGCTCACCGCCTCCTCCGTGAAAAGTGGCGTCGGCAGGTGAAAAACCACATGCTCTCACCCTGCAATGCGTGCGTGGACACCGTCTCCTTCACAACGTCGTACAAACGATCGCACATTGGTCCTCCTCGTTTGAAGCACGCAGCCATCGGCGCCAATGCAAATGGTGTGGCTCGGCAAACGATTGCGATTGAGAGTTGCATTGTGCTGAGTGACCTATCCATCACGCTATGGAGAAGATGGCCAAAAAATAAAAAAGGATCAGATTCGGTCCTCAATAATTAGCAATGCCGTCGTCGCACCGATATATAAATATAGCATCAACCTTATGCTTAGGATGAGACACAGATACTGAAAGAGATCGACGAGCACAATACAGATAGATTGAGACATTTGCTTTTGCTCGTGAGACTATCACCAGGGAGGCCCTCGTTGTTGCTGGCGATACCCACTGCTTGACCGGCCACTGTAGGCGACATCGCCGACGGCGGCACCTGTCAGCAGCGGTTCTCTTCGCCGGTCTCCCTATCTTCCTTGGCAATTCTCTATCTGTTTCTTTTCCTTCTTTTTTTAAATTTATGTCCGGTTAATAACTATTCTAGGTTGAAAATGGGTTTATGTCAGACCGACATCTAGATGGGCTTTAGACATTGTGAACCTTATTTCCCCCCGTCCTTAAATTTGCCAGCTCATTGAAATCGAAGTCGCCCAACGCCGTTGAAATTTGCCAGCTCTAGAGTGATGGCGGTGCACCTAGTGGTAGAGAAAAAGAGAAAACTATTCCCTTTCATCTCGCGTGTCAGATTACAAATTTACCCCATCATTACGCATTAAGTGAATATTACCCGATAAGGGTTTATTAGATATTATGTAATGGGACTCCAATTTCAAAACGTGGCTTTACATATATAATATGGTTCGTGGTTATTCAGATGTTGCGAAAATGCTTGCATTTGGAGTTAATAAATCTTGGGAAAAATTTCCAAATAAGAGCATGAAATTCTCTTTAAAAAAAATAAAAACTTGAAGTTCTCTCATTGTTTCAAATAGGGACTTGACTAAAGGTATTTTCGTCATTTATTTTTTAAATTTTTTAATTCTATTTCGGTTTCTTTCCCCCATTTTTTTTCTTTGTTATGGGCACCCATCGCCTAATATCGGCAACTAGCGAAAAGGGACAAAAACAAAGAAAAGAAAAAGAAAAAAGAAAATGAATTTAAAAAATAAATGACTAGAATGCCCTTACCAAGCATTTCTTTAAAATAATGCGGGCATTTCAAGCCA
The DNA here is from genome assembly GCA_019149425.1 of Psidium friedrichsthalianum. Taxonomy (NCBI): domain Eukaryota; kingdom Viridiplantae; phylum Streptophyta; class Magnoliopsida; order Myrtales; family Myrtaceae; genus Psidium; species Psidium friedrichsthalianum. The sequence goes on along the minus strand of JAGVVM010009684.1, from coordinate 4,102 downwards.
TTCTTTGAAATAAGATTCATTTTAAATCCTAATTCGAAAAATTAACAGTTCTTTAAATTTTTATGTGAAATTTTTCTAAATAAACGACCGACGCGCATTCATTGCGTGGCGCAATCCTGATGGATTCAACTAAATTCCAGTTAAGTCTTGTCTGGACGCTTTGAATGCGACTCCTCAGCCGCCAAGACTCGGTCAATTGATTGCCGATGGAGACAAACAAAATATTCAAAAGCGCCATAGATGGCACTGATGCGAAGTATACAATCTTTTATTTTCAGTCGCATTTAAAGCATAATTCATGGATTTGATGTCGGCTGCAATGTTGAAAGATTACAAAATTATTATCGAAAATCGATTTTAACTTCTGACTTTCGAATGGATATTTCAATGATCGGTTTGATGAGATCGATTAAATATTTATGAAGAAATAAATTGAAGGGATAAGTGTATTAAAAGTCTTAAAACTTATCACGAAATTGCGATTAAATTATAAAGCTTTCGAAAAGTGCAATTAAGTCCTGAAACTTATCGCGATGGTGGAATCGAGTCCTAAAAGTTTTAGAATATGCAATTAAGTCCTGAAACTTATCATGAAATGCATTCGAGTCCTAAAATATTCGAAAAGTGCAATCAAGTCTCAAAACTTGTCAGATTGATGAAATCAAGTTATTCCATTAATTGTTTTTTTTTGAAGATCCGATTGCACTTTTTAATAAGTTTTAGGACTTAATTATATGTTTTTAAAGATTTAAAACTCAATCGCACTTTCGTAATAGATTTTAGATTTTTAACTGCATTTTTATACTTTTCTATGACGTGGACATGAACACGTGGCTTTTGTCTGATATTATTGTCCGATTGCCCTTTCATTAATGGTGGAATATCAAGTAGGAACCTCAACCTTACTCAAATTTGAACGTCTCGAAAAGAAAAAAAAATACAAAAGAACACCCCACCTTACTCCAATTGCCCATTCCATGAGTTAATGGGTCCAGCACAAGTGGGTTCCTCTTCTTTATTATCTGCCAGGAAAACATGGGCACAGTTTCTAATAATAGGATATCCTTTTTGTTATCATTGAATAATAATAAATAATAAATCCAATTTAATAGGTAATTGAATTTCGAAAAATTGCACACTTGATAGTTATAGTGCTACCAGATAACTAGATCCAAAACCTAGCTACTACATATATAACTTCCTAAAAAATATATCAATAAAATATTGAAGTACAAAACCCGTTAATGATATACGAGCTAAAAGTAAAGCTGTCAAAATGATTTATAAACCGTAATGTTAACCGATATTTATTTAATGAGTCATGTATGGGTTTTAACTTAATCTCAAAATATGGGTTAGAGTTTTGAAAAGTTAAATAAGAAAAAAAAAAGGATGGGTGTTAGTGGGTCGATTAGCCTACTTTCAACCCAAATTAATTACAAAGCCGAATCATGAAGTCACCCATTTTTTTGGGATCAAAAAGCCGCTCATTCTTCAAAGACAATAATTCAATGAGAAAAAAAATTAAGTACGGGTCTCGGTCCAGTTGGGTCAAGTATGAGCATTTGAATTTGTAGTATATATAAATTAATCAAAAACGATTAAATTGATCAATTTGAGTCGGATAATTTTTCGACCTGTCTCATCCTACTCTGAAGTAAGGATATACCTATTCTCAGTCATCTTTTCTCTATTATCAGATCCTAGGACGAGAGAGATGTATCATCGTCCAAATTCACATCCACGTAAATGGGGACAAAGCTTCATCGTCATGACAGCAACCTTGGTTTGTCGCCAAGTGAAGTCAAGGTCAACGCGTCATCACCCACGTTCTAGCTATAGAGTATGCTGCCATCATTAGCCCTATGAATTGCGAGCCAGCGATGGCCACATCTTTCGTTCATATTCTAAGGCATGGTGAGCTATTTTTTGACCTTGTCATTTGGTTCGAGAGGATTCCAATTTCATCGAGTGTTCACATCACGGGAAAGTTAAGGGGATACCGACTTAGAATTTTTACTTTCTCTTTATCACATATGTATCAAATTAAAATTTTTTTATCGTATTAACGAAATTTAACGAATGATAAATTTGCCATAAATGTACTAATTTAGGATATTTGGTGTTTAGAAAATTAGTTTATGATAAAGTTGTCACATGTGTATCAGTTGAGATTTTTTATGATAAAAAAATTAGCTTGAGGTAAATTTATCACAGTTTGATTTGAAATTTTTCATGATATTAATCATTTTTTGTTGCTTCCGAGCATCATGAGCCCGCCAAGAATCTTTGAGTATTATTCCATTAAGAGCCTTCGATGCATAAGCCAGTAGAGGTTCACAATTTCACAGTTAAAATAAGAGAGGAGATGTTCAAGGAGTAGCGAGTTTTTATGTTACATATTTATTGTATGTTTTCATTGAAATTGCGCCTTTTTCCTGCTAGATTAGATACCTTTTGAAGTAATTTCGTGCAATCTCTGGTAGATTAGCATTTACTCTGTTCATGAAATATGTCTTATTGCGTCATCATATATTTTCATAAAGAAAATTTCGATCAATAGCGATTGGTAACTTTTTTCCCGTGATCAACGACTTCTAAAAGTACGTGACTAACTATATGTTCAAGTGATCGGATTTTTTTTGTTTTGCTTTATTTTGCAACTCTTTTTGAGGATTTACTTTGCTCGAAGGGTTGTCTATGGTCCTCTCTTGTGCGTGATTATGACAAATGAATAACACATTCTTCAGAAAAAAAAATTGTTTCTCAAAAAATGTAAGGATTTTATCAGCATTGATAACTTATCCACTTGGTTGGAAGTTATCACATGAGAAGAAAGTTCATAATTTCTTTTCAATTGTAATATTTACGATAGAAATGTGTATATTAAATAATTATTTAAATGCATACTGATGAAAAAAAAAGAAAAAAGAGATTTGTTTGACTAGTTCCAAAATAAAGCCGAAATCCTTCTAACCGTGTCCTCGAAAATCCTCGAGCGACGCGCCATTTGTCGGAGTCAAATCCCCAATTATTATTGCCTTCGACCCAAATAAAAGCCGGATCCTTCTTACTGCGTCAATCATATATTTTCATGAATAAATTTCGATCCCATAGTGACCAATAACTTTTTTCCCGTGATCAATGACTTCTAAGAGTACATGACTTACTATATTTTCAAGTGTTTGCTTTATGGGTTTTGCTTTATTTTGCAACTCCTTTTGGGATTTACTTTGCTTGAAAGCTGTCCGTGTCTCTCTCGTGCGTGATTATGAATTTATGACGAATGAATAAAACATTCTTTTGGCAAAAAAAAAAAATCATTTTCCCAAAAAATGTAAGGATTTTATCATGATTGATAACTTATCCACTTGGCTTGGAAGTTATCATATGCGAAGAAAAAGTTCATAATTCTTTTCAATTGTAATATTATTACGATAGAAATTTATATTAATAAATTATTTAAATGCATTACTGATGAAAAAAAAAAAAAAGAGACTTGTTTGACTAGTTCCCAAAGATAAAGCCGGATCCTTCTAACAGTGTCCCCGAAAAATCCTCAAGCGCCGCGCCACTTGTCGGAGTCAAATCCCCAATTATTATTGCCTTCGACCCAAATTGCAAGCCATGAAATTGACGCGCAACCCGACCCGTACATTTCTTTCGGGGCCCAGCTCGGCATCTCAATTGTTAGGTGATCATAAACGGGAATCGGGGATTCATGTTTACGCCGTAAAAATTCGAGTTACGACTCCTCATTATATCGTGCCGTCGAAACAGATTACGTATATTTGTCCGGGACAAGCCAGAGGCGATTAAATTAAAGCTCGGCCGGCTTGTGTCGCTTTCACTCGATCGAGTACGATCGTCGAACATTGTCGATTGAACAGTGTCGATTGAACGTCGAGAATCATACAATTCATTTGCTTTATGATAGGCCGATCGGGGAGATGAAACGGTGCTCTAAGAAGGTGAGTGACTCTCTGAGGAATTTCGTATAATTAAAATTACCTTGCGAGTATCCGCAATATTCAATTGAATTAATACTGCGAAAAGAATCTCAAATCAACACATATTGGATAAATTCATCATTCGTTGGCCT
>JAGVVM010009683.1:0-10807 GCA_019149425.1 Psidium friedrichsthalianum | reverse complement strand
CGTAGAATTGGGAGCGAGTGGAAAAGGGAGGGTTATTGTAAAAAAAAGAGAAAATTGGTGTAACAGGGTATTGCGGGGTGATCGCCAAAATGGGAAAAAGAGTTACTGGGCCTACGGACGTTAATCTTTGTCAAGGTAATAATGCAAGTTGTTGTTGGTGAAAGGGTTCTTATGGGGCATGGCCAATGAAACTTTAGCTATAAGACTACGGAACCCAATGGGATTTGAGGCAATCTCAGTCCGAAAGTTTTGGAATTTATGCATTATTATGTGATTCCTTTTATCATTGCATTGCACATGTATTTTTTAGGGCCTGGTGTGCTGTCCAGTGTTTTTTTTTTTTCCCTCGAGGTTGTCTTTGAGTTTCCAGTTTCTGTTCTGATAGCAGGAGTTTTGTCCTTTGGGTTTTCACGCTGAAGCATTTAGCTGTATTTTGCTGCTTGCATTCTCACCTGAAAGTTTTGGAGAGCAGAACACTTTTGAAAGCACATAATTGAAGTCGCCACTTATTTGGAAAGATGAGCTTGTTTAGTGGGAAGCATATATTGGGTTAGTGTTCATCTTAGGAAACTTTAGTTTTTTCGGTGCTCTCTAGCATCCGTGCGTTGGTACAAACTTGCCTCATCAGTTAAGATAATGAGAAACTTACTGGTAATTAATGACCTGAACGTTTACTGAATTCTCCTTATGCAAAGTTGTAATGTTGACTAGATTAAAAAAAAAAAGTAGAATGACAAAAAGTGGTTTCCCAGTAACAGGGATGAGCAATTCCTTTTGTGGAAAAAAATGCTTCAGTATTTCCTAAAATCTATTTATAAATAGCTGACAACTTTCATATCATCTTTCTTATTGTAATGAGGCTCTGGTGCTGGCAATCAGACCAGTGGAGGAGATTTATCTTGAATAATTGGCATTTTCTAATGCAAGGTCTCTTGAGGGAGTAAAAGATAGGAAATCGAAATTGTTCCCTCTGAAACTGAATGGAAAGTTATTGACAATGCTTAAGCAGCCAAGTCTCAATTGCCGCATTGTTCCTTCTCAACAATTACTTCAAGCTGAAATGAGGACATTCCGCTGAAGATACATCCTGACTTTTTTTTTATTGGAACCCGAGAACTGCATGACAGCACAGCAAGGGACCTTTAACTGTAAAACACGAACTTCGAATAAATTTATCCATATATAGTTGCTTCCGACACAAGGAATGTTGATATATAACACAGGATAAAGTGGAAGATTTCGAAATGCTAGTAAGAATGCAGGTTAAAGGCGATTAAATAGCTTTATGAATCAAGATGTTATGTTTTGGATGGTCTGTAAATATGCTCTACATTACAGTTTATTAGCATTAAAATTACTCCATACAACAATAAAGCTAAGTTCTGGGTCACTGAGTTTTTAAATGGCTCCCCACTGTTTGACATGTCACCAAAATCCTTTGATGCCGCAAACTGTTTCTGAGAAATGAGGTCGTTGTAGATAGAATCATCATTGGTTGGATGATGTGTACTTACATTGACTTGAGAGTTTTGAATCTACAATGGAAGATTTAAGATGGGAAACTGTTTGAATGCAAATGTCGACTACATCATACAAGAGATAGTTTGTCTCTGCTGCATTCTTTGAATAGGGAAGTGTTGCGGCTCGCAAGAAAAAAATGTTTTGGAGTAGATTAACTCACATTTTTAATTGCTACAAAGTTTTTGTGCAAATGTTGCTTGCCTTTTCTTTCACTTGTAAATGACATTTTGACTAATTTTTTTTTTATGATTGTTCATATCATCTCTGTTTTGGCAAAGCTTCTTTTCAATCCAGACCCACTTCCCATGATGCGTATTTAGCTCTTCATATGCAGTTTTAATTTGTATAAAAACTCACAATTGTAATGACTGCTTAGTAGGTGATTTTTTTCTTATCTAGTATTCATAACTGGTTATACACAAGTTTGTCAAAACCATACTAAAGTTTTAGTTTCTTAAGATAAATTGAATGGATAGCTGTTTTCCAATTCTTTGTTTTCAATTGATTGATTGCAAGCCACTCTGTTCCTATCGTGGTGATTTAGCATTTGCCATCCAACTGCATCAACTATCGATAACAAGTTATGGTTGTTCTTACCCCAATAAGCTCAATAATCTGGTTCTTGAATATTCTCAGAATGTCTGCTTGATTACAATGGATCTGTAGGCATTAGGTCTTGCACTTGCAACATTGCATTTTTCTTGATTGATTTGTCGGGATCAACTCAAGTACATTTATAAGTTTTGGCTTTACTGATTTTTAAGATTCTTTTACGATGGAGGATTATTAAGTGGTTGTGTTTCTTTTGTGCTACCGTGCTGTATTGAATATGCCTGTGAGATTCGTTCTAGGTTGCTGAATTTGAGGCATTTCTGATGAAATTACTTTTGTCTCTACCGTTGGGAGATCTCTCTCTCTCTCTCTGCATGCTTCTGTGTAGGGGTACGCTAGTGTCCCTAGTGATAGCTTACTGAATTTCACACATAACTTTTTCTTTTCATTTCAAAAGGTACAGTGTATTACATCCTAATGAGTGCCTCTGGGGCACATGTGGACGAAATCCTTGAAGTGATGGTTCCGTGCAAACCTAACTCTCAACATGCACAGCAATTCTTGAGATGGTTAAATGAGATAGTTATCTTAGCGGTTACTGAGTTCTATCCCCCTCATGTTTTAAGAGAAAAACCTTCTTAATATACTGATTCTAAAGATGAGTGAACCATTCTCAGTATTTTATGTACAGATTTTTTCGAAGGTAGAAGTTCTTGTTGTAGGGTTCAAGTATGTCTAAGCTGGGTGTAATATTATGTTGATAGGTTGTCTTACTATGATTCCTATTCAGTAATCGTTCCCTCTTTCTTTTAATCTCTTTTCCTTTTATGCTTTCTAGTCTTGCTTATTTGTCATGTTGTGGACAATTGCTTCTACATTACTCTGCTTGATGAGCCCAGTGCTGGCATCACGTAACTTCTGCTTGATTTGATAAAAGTTGTCCACAGGCCATTGCTGAGTTGTTTGAAGAAAGTTAGACCAGCTGCCTCAGCAAACGGCTTCAATCATTTGTTGTGTGATTGTTCCATTTCCTTGTTTCTTGATGGCAATATTCGTGCAGAAGAGCTTGAAGTCTTTTTTTATTGGTGGAAAAGCTTCAAACTCAATAGATTCTAGGATACCTTTTTCCACTGCTGTGCAGATTATTGTGACTCTGTATATGCTGTTTTGGCTTGTGAGGTGCCCTCATTGCAAAGACAAAGTGATTGGACTAGATGTTTTATTTCATTCGTCCTTTTTCGTGATTAAGAGGATTTTAAGTTTACTTAATGCTCTTTTTTCTCTATGTTAGAGCTTAGTCATTGGTACCGGGAATATGTAAGATTGTTTGTGGCACTGGCAGAACTTTTGCAGAAAGGAAATTAGACACCATTTAGGTTTTTTCTTCTATAGTGGAATGAGCAGTCTATTACCTTATTGCCGTAAATTTTCTCGGACAGTTATGGGGTAGTAAAAACTTGTTGCATTTGATGGGCTCTTAGAGCTATATGCAATAAACCATGGTGAATTTCGCCCAAAAAAGGAGGAAATAGTTGAATTTAACCGAGTGTAACACTTTTGAGTGATTTAAAATGCTATTGTACTCATATGTGTCTACAGACGTGGGCTGTTAAGTGTGAAAAAAAGTTGCACGGTGACGTCATATATCTAAACCAAAAGCCAAAAATCAAATCCAGACCGAGTGTCAAGTTGAATTTCTGTCAGTGGGCTCAAACAATTTTCCTCCTGTATGTGGTTCATCTCTCATCACTTCAATCTGTACTTCGATCTTATGTCCTTTCTAGATTTGTCGTCGTCTCTCTTATCTTCAATTTTGACAGGCATCTTCTAGCAACATATGCACTGATCCCCCTATGCATCCAAACTGAAAAAGATTCTAAAATCATGCTTGTATTTACTAGAACATGTGTTATTGAATATGAGCATTTAACGTGTCAAGTCTATTTGTATTTACTAAGAACAAAATATCCCCCTTATGTGATTGGAAATTACTTGGTGAGATTCGGTAGTGCAGCTTGCCAGGGTGAAATTTGTTCCCAAACCCTGTTTGTGATAATTATAGTTCTTCACTTCTGAATGCTTATTTAAAGGTGTCTGGAAGTAGATTTGAAAGCATACTTGCTTAACCTTTTCTTGGGACCTTAATGATCTTCATGCTCTTAAGCTGTTTTATTTGCATAGGGAGATGATACTGGCAACCTTTTCTTAATTGGTCAACTTAAATTCTACTTGCTTACTTGATCTACCGAAACAGGTGAGGCTGTTCCTATCAGATGATGCTCCTGTCCAAGTTGGGTTTGGTGCTCAAGATCACCTTCAGGCCAAGACCTCGTGGCTTTTGCATTCAACTGTAGTCGGCTCTGAGGATACTCTACCACCTGGTTTTGAAGCAGCCCATCCTTCCAACAAGCTACATATTAAGGTGTCTGAAATCCCTCTAAGCAAATGGAAGTGTCCTCCACGAGTAAGTTGCCATGGGTTATCTTGTAAACCTTGTTGGTCCAGCCTTTTTTCTTTGATGTCTGAACCTCTATTTGCTCTTTTTAATGGATGCAGTTCTTGCTTACTCATGAATGGCAAGTGGTTGCTGGGGAGGAAAGCGAAGAGGTTGGTGTTCAAAATCAGAGGGAGATGAGAGTGCTAGAAGCAGTTTATCCTCGTCCATCTGCCATTCCTCAAAAGTTGGAAACCTATCTTTTTTCTTTTTCTTTTAAATGTTTTTGGGCTATATTTACCTGTAATGTTGCTCTTCCACAAGCTTATCTTTTGCCGCTTGCAAGTGCAGTCCCGTGGCTTCATCAGACTTGCAAGATTTTGATAAGAATGAATCACAAATTCCGATGGTGCCAATTACTCCCATTGAGGATGAAGAGATACCGGGAGACGCATCATCTGACTATGTTCCCCAACTTGGTGTTCCCGTCACAACACATCCATCATTACTGGCTTCTGGAGTTTCTCATCCCCTTCAGACCACAGGGCCTGTTGTTGCAAACACTACCACCAGTCAGAACCTTATCGCTAGTACGTTGCATGGTGTAGAACCTGATGTGGCAGCAGCTGCATCAGCTGCCTTCACTGCACTAATGAAGAGCAACGAGCACGGGAACATGATTGACCAGGAGTTGCTGATTCAGATACTAAGCGATCCCAAAATGATCGAAAAGTTGGTTAAAGATTATGGGACCATCACTGAAACGCAGATCCCACCAAACACGCGGGGAGGCTCAGTAGGTCTCTCAAATCCTCGTAGCTTTGTCAGTAGTGTAGAAACTGGAATGCCTTCAGTAGCTACTTCTTCAAGCGGGCTCTCATACTCTCACACAAGTGGTCCGTCGTTGTACTCTCATCATACTGGCGTCGGAATGGGACCGCCGCTGACTGCACCGCTTCCTCCTCAAACGGTCATGCAAGCTGCTTCTTCCTCTGCCATCAGGCCAGCCGCACCAGCGAAAGATCTTAATTATTACAAGAGCTTGATCCAGCAACATGGAGGAGAAAGACGAGAGACTCCCCAACAGTATGGTAGCCCTTACGGTCACCAACCGTTGACAATTCAGGAACCTGCCAATAATCCTAAATCGAGAGACTCAAAGGGTAAAATAATGAAGCCTTGTATATATTTCAATAGTTCGAGGGGGTGTAGAAATGGAGCCAATTGCGCATATCAGCATGATACATCGCTCCCGCCACGCAGCAGTGGCATGTCGGAGGCGCAAAATGGGAAAAGAATGAAACTTGACAGGGAAATCACAGGTACCTAAGAGAAGAACATGCTTGTGCAGAAATGTTCCTGCATGTACATTTTTCCGGATGGCAGGGCCAATTGTGGCCCCTGTTTCTGCTTATGTTGCTTGCCTTTCGAGGCAAAATAGTTTGTCTCCAGCAATTTTGGTATTTCCAATACAATCGGATTCAGCTTCGTAAAGCTTGTGTGGGAAATTTGCTCTTTGCTCTTTGCTTTTTCTTCCTCCCTCCTGTTCTTCTCAAGAAGTTTCTTGCTTACAACCTGTTGGTGGAATTGACCGTCCAATATCTGGATATTTATAAATTACTTCACTTGAAAGGAATTTCAAGTTAAGTATATGTAGCAGAATTGTGTTTTCAATGCACACAACTAATTGTAGTCCGAAGGATTGGATTGACATCTTAATTTTTAACCTTCTTAAAAAGGCACACCCAGCACATTGCATTCCTCCTCTCCCTTCTTTACATTCGAGGGTTCCTCTCTCTATTGTCCTGCCTATTCTCTTCCGTGACCAAGGTAGGCTCAATCCTTTGTGCATCAATCATTTGGTCAATTGCAATAGGCATGTGGTCATGTTGATAAATGGATTGAGAGGTGGGATGCTGGTATGATAAATATGGAGTTCAACTCCCCATGCTCTGCAAATTGGCAGAGTAAAAGTTAGATTGGGTTGAGTTGGAGATAAGACAGATAAAAAAAAATTATTTGATCAATTGATGAAGGTCGTGTTTACAAAATTATTCTCCATTATGCCCCCAAAAAGGTTTCTTTAAAAGAAGAAGAAGAAAAAGAAGAAGAAGAAGAAGAAGAAGAAGAAGAAGATATTTTAATGACACGGTATTTTACTCTCTATTAGAGAATTCAATGTATAGTTATGATAATATGATTTCTGACTAACGATATTTTACTCTCTATTAGAGAATTCAATGTATAGTTATGATAATATGATTTCTGACTAACGATATTTTACTATCTATTAGACTTATAAATAGTACTTTTCGTAAAAATATAAGGAACCATACCGATTAATTGAAGCGGGATTTCAATGAAATCGTAAAACTACATAGGTCTTGTTTCATCAAATCACCAAATTGCATGAGATGTCGGAACAATTTCCAACAAAAATTCCGAGAAGATCGTTGACTTTCACCTGTGATGCAAGTGACACGGGCCGGTTGTTTCGTGACCCTCGTTCTATGCGGAGGATCGTGGGGATCAAACAACTTAGAGTTTCGAGGTCTTCTCACACTCGTATAACCTTGAAGCGGTGCTTGCTGGTGTCAACATAGGAAATGATAGTAAATAAGCGATGCAAAGGGTGCTAGACAATTGGGTCCCTGAGAGTGGTGTCAGGACGGTTTCTGCTAGGAGTTCTAGGATCAAACATAGTACATCCCTTAGGAGCTCTGAACGCGGGGTTGGCCTCCGTGTACAAACTGGTCGGGAGCTGATGTCGCTCTTCTGATGAGGCCATGGTAGGCCGAAACCAGTTGTGGTGCCTATATTGACCTGTGCTCGCTCGATACAAAAGGATGCCCGAGCTAAGCAGGGTATGGCAGGATCCAATATAGGAAAGATATTCGCCTAAGTGTTCCATTGGACAACACAAAACAAGGCTGGCCTGGTGGCAGACTGCTCGCCAGGCGCCTCACGGGCTGTCCTTCAGCCAGGGAAAAATGTCGGCTCGTGACAAATGGTATCAGAGCAGGATCCCTTTAGTAGGTGTGTGAGTCGAAGAAAATCTGTGGTCTACCCGGTCCTTCGAGTGCGGAGAGTGAATCTCCGGAGCTGAAACAAAAAAAAAATGGCTCGGACAAAGTGCGGCTCTCGCCTTACTTCGGGGATGCCAATGGGGGCACAGCAAAGAAATCGATTCATCACTGAAATGGGAAAACGTTCTTGGATCAATTCGGCGAATCTCAAGATGGATTCTCTACCATGCTTTAAACAAGGTGAAACCTCCATTGGTTAGCAAAAAAAAAAAAGAAGAAAGAGAGAAGAAAAAAAAAAGCTTATTAGGGAGAACAAAGGTGCCGCCAGGTCAGTGCGATTGGCCAAAGTGCCATACCTTGAAAGCAACAGTGACTACAAAACGGTGCTGCAAGATAAACGCAGTTGGCCAAAAATGCCATACTGGATTACACGAGTGACCAAACAAACCCGAACGGCGTTTAAAAAGAAAAGAAAAGAAAAGAAAAGAGGAGAAAAGAAAAGCTACCGATGTCGAGGGAAAGACTGTTCTGTCTCGCAAGGACGTAACAGAACAGCCCATAACAAGGGCGTTGCGGAAATAAGTGGGGGAGAATGACACGGGCCGGTTGTTTCGTAACCCTCGTTCGATGCGGAGGATCGTGGGGGATCGAACAACTTGGGGTTCCGGGGTCTTCTCACACTCGTATAACCTTGAAGTGGTGCTTGCTGGTGTTAACATAGGAATGATAGTAAATGAGCGATGCAGAGGGTGCTGGATAACTGGGTCCCTGGGAGTGGTGTCAGGACGGTTTGTGCTAGGAGTTCTAGGATCAAACATAGTACATCCCTTAGGAGCTCTAAAGGCGGGGTTGACCTCCCGTGTACAAACTGGTTGGGAGCTGATGTCGCTCTCCTGATGAGGCCATGGCAGGCCGAAACCAGTTGTGGTGCCTATATTGACCTGTGCTCGCTCGATACAAAAGGATACCCGAGCTAAGCTGGGTATGATAGGATCCAATACAGGAAAGATATTCGCTTAAGTGTTCCATGGGACAACACAAAACAAGGCTAGCCTGGTGGCAGACTGCTCGCCAGGCGCCTCATGGGCTGTCCTTCGGCTAGGGGAAAATGCCGGCCCGTGACACAAGCACCTCACTTTTCAAATCATCAATAAGATGGGCAAATTTTTATCTCCATAACAAAAATATCCATCTTTGAGTTTTCCGTCCAAGAAATCTTGTTGGATACATGACCTGACTAACATAGCGACACTACGGCTTAAGAAAAAAGATGCCGTAAATACGTCAGCAGAAGTCAGACGATGTTGTTTCTGGTTCTTCTCAATTAGATCAATACAGCTCCTCCCGTTGAGAAAATATTCCATCTAATTCCCTAAAAAAATCCCTACATTTAGGTTCAGTCTCAAATCCGTTTCAATTTTTTTTTATCTTAGAGAAAACTCTCAACTTTATGTTCAATCCCAAATTCACCCCAAACTTTTTTTTTGTCTCAGAAAAAACTTCTAACTTTTTATCTAGTCTCTAATCTATCCTGGACTTTTTTTTTTGTCTTAGAAAATATCCTAAACTTTAAGTTCAGTCCCGGATCTACCCTTAATGTTTTTTTCTAAGAGAAAATTCACCAATTTTTTACTCTAATCTCAAATATACCCCCATTAGCCCTATGATGAAAAATTGTCATTAGTCATCATTAACTTTAATATCTAAGAATGGTTTCATTTTGGAGAATTTCAACAATCTTTATTGGGGTAAATTTGTTATTCACGTGGAAACGCCACATTGGTTCGTACATATCGCTTCATTATCTTGCCGATATGGATTTTTTATCGGCGTGGAACTGCCACGTCAAGTTCAAACTGGGCTCTGGGATAAATTTGAGATTAAATTGAAATTTTGTGAATTTGTTTAGACAAGTCTAGGTGGATTTGGGATTGGTTTTGAAACAAAAAAGAGTTTGGGGGCATAATTGGGATTAAACCTATAATTTGAGTTTTTTTCCAAGACAACAAAAAGTTCGAGGTAGATTTGGGATTGGACCGAAAGTTAAGGGTTTTTTCTTAGGTAAAAAAAAGTTAAGAGTATATTTGAGACTGGATATAAAGTTGAGGATTTTTTAGGGAATTGGGCCGAAATTATTCTGGTTTGTCTGAAATGTCACCGGGTTGGGCCCTAAGAAAAGGAGAGGTGCTTTGGAGGGCTACGACAAGCTAGTACGGAGGTCCAACTTTTCTAGTGTAATTCAGTCGCCGGAGCATCGAAACGAAGCCCTCAGTCCACTCTCTCTCACTCTAGGTCTACCTCTCTCTGATGAAGAGTTGTTTCTCGGTCACAGTCCCGTGTTCGTGCCTGCGCGTAGACAATAGAGAGCAGACTCGGTTGACGGAAGATGCTGAAGTTTCTGTCGAAGGTGAGGATCGAGTTCAATGCGCTGGACCGCTATACGCCTCGTGCAGGAGGGCTGGCCACACGTGAAACGCCCGCAAGGCAAGGAAGTCCGAACCCGGCAGTGCCAGGTTGTGGTCAAGCGGCGCTACACGACGACCACCCCCCTCAGATCGCGTCAACCTTCGTCAACGGCCGTCGAGGAGGTGTTCCCCCCCGATGGCACCACCACACCGCTCAGAGCATAAGGAACATGATCCTGGAGACAGGGTCAGCACCTGGAGACGGATCAAGCAGAATGTTCCGCGATGGGCCGGGCGATGGATCTGCCCCGTCGTTTTATTCCCCGAAGAGAGAGCAACTGCACAAGCACGGCGCCTGGGCACTAAGGTCAGTGAAGCATCTCATTTCTGCTTTTTGCGTTTTAGGCGCCTCTCGGCTGTTGCATTGCGATTCGCAACACAATTGGTTGCGGGGATCTATGCTTCGTGTTAGATTTATAATTCTGATGCCTTGATTTCCGGATAACCAAGGCGTTGATAATAATAGTTCGAAATTGAGCGTCATGTTAGGTCCAAAGGCAAGACCTTTCATGAGGTCGCTGGCGTACGAGTTTTGAGGGGGTATTCAAAAGATATTGACATTCGCATTTTGCGGCCCACCGTTTTTTGCGAGAATTGACTTGTTTGATTTCACTTGAATTCGTGAGATAACTCCGTTTAGAACTCAAATCGTGTAGGACAATAGTGCAATCCATGCCTCTTCGATCTTCTATCGATAATTGGTCGTGTTAATAAGTGCTTATTTCCTTATTGGGGCTCAAGCGAAACGGAGGGTCTGTTGAGAAGGAACATAACAGGTGAACAGGGTTTAATGTTCCCGAGAATACATG
>JAGVVM010009682.1:0-18979 GCA_019149425.1 Psidium friedrichsthalianum | reverse complement strand
GGGAGTTTATAAGGCTCCGTCAAGGACAAATGACTGTTGATCAGTATGAGGGCGAGTTCGCCAGATTGTCTAAAGTTGCTCGAAGGCTGATAGAGGATCCGTGGGACAAGGCCAGAAGGTTCAGAGAAGGACTGAGGCCCGAACTGAAGAGCATGATAATTGCCACTGGGCTGAGGGACTATAATGAGATCTATGAACGAGCCCTGGCAATAGAACGAGATCTACAGGAGAAGGTTGCCGCATCTGGATCGCGGTTCATGCCAAACAGGAACTTCAGGGATTTCGGCAAGAGGCCGATGAAAGACAACCGCAGGTTCGTCCCACCTGCGAGGAAGACTTTGGGAAAGCCGCCTTTTGCTGGAAATCAGAACTGCCGTGACTGTGGCAGGAGGCATGGGAACCACCCCTGTCCGAAGAAGACGGGAGGATGCTTCAGGTGTGGGCAGATGGGGCACATGCGAAGGAACTGCCCGAGGAATGGTCCGAGACCCCAGTTCCAACCGCAGCAGCAGCCACCAGTGGCGAATGCACCGCAAGGAATTCTGAACCGTCCGCCTGCTCAGGGACGAGTATATGCTGTGGCGCGCAAGGATGCTGAGAATGCGCCAGGGGTGATCACAGGTACCGTTTCTCTCTGTGGTCACACGCTTATGCCTTGTTTGATCCGGGTGCATCCCATTCGTTCATATCTGCACGTTTTGCTGCGTTGGCTGGAATAGAAACTAGACCATTGGATAATGTATTGCATGTGGCTACCCCATTGAAGGATAGAGTAGTTGTTATGTTGGGGTGTAAGGGGTGTGAGATAGTTCTGGGAGATAGAATCGAGAGGATTGACTTAGCCGTCCTGCCCATGTATGATTTTGACGTAATTGTTGGCATGGATTGGTTGGTTAGACATGGAGCAGTTATTGACTGCAGTAGGAGTACTATAAGGCTGAACCCAGTAGATGGGCGTAAATATGAGTTTAAAGGAAATCGAGGTGGAACCTCAATTCCTTGGATTTCCGCGATAGAAGCAACCAAGTTGATGGACCAGGGTTGCCTAGGACTCTTGGCATCTGTAATAGATTCGTCGGCTCAAGAGGTGAAATTGGAAGAGGTGCCTGTAGTAAGGGAATACCCCGATGTGTTTCCCCAAGAATTGCCTGGTTTGCCACCAGAGCGTGAAGTGGAGTTTGTAATTGAGTTGGCACCTGGAACTGAGCCAATCTCAAAAGCACCGTATAGGATGGCACTATCTGAACTAAAGGAGTTGAAAGTGCAAATGCAAGAGCTACTGGATAAAGGATTTATCCGCCCCAGTGCTTCGCCATGGGGAGCTCCGGTGCTGTTCGTTAAGAAAAAGGACGGATCACTAAGGCTGTGTATAGACTACAGACAACTGAACCAAGTGACGATCAAGAACAAGTATCCTCTGCCAAGGATAGATGATTTGTTTGATCAGCTGGAAGGAGCGTGTGTGTTCTCCAAGATAGACCTAAGGACAGGTTATCACCAGCTAAGGATCAAGAAGGAGGATATTCCGAAGACTGCTTTCAGGACCAGATATGGGCATTATGAGTTTACTGTCATGCCTTTTGGATTGACAAATGCCCCAGCTGCATTCATGGATATGATGAATCGAGTGTTCAAGGAATTCTTGGATCAATTCGTGATAGTCTTCATTGACGACATCTTGTGTACTCGAAGAATGCTGAAGACCACGAAGAACACTTGAGGATTGTTCTGCAGACCTAAGGGAGCACGCATTATATGCGAAGTTTAGCAAGTGTGAGTTCTGGCTGAGCAGAGTGGCGTTTCTTGGACACATTGTATCTGGAGAAGGAATATCAGTGGATCCAGCTAAGATTGAAGCCGTGGAGAAATGGCCAAGACCAACGACCGTGACTGAGGTGCGAAGTTTCCTTGGATTAGCTGGCTATTACCGACGCTTCGTGGAAAGATTCTCCGCGATAGCCGCTCCGATGACGAAGTTGTTAAAGAAGGAGTCGAAGTTTGAATGGAACGCGAAGTGTGAAGGAAGTTTCCAGGAGTTAAAGGATAGGTTGACTTCCGCGCCAGTACTAACCATCCCATCCGGACCTGGAGGATTTGAGATTTACAGCGATGCTTCGCTAAGAGGTCTGGGATGTGTCTTGATGCAACATGGACGAGTGGTAGCTTATGCATCTCGACAGCTGAGGCCACATGAGATGAATTATCCGACGCATGACCTGGAGTTGGCTGCCATAGTATTCGCATTGAAGATCTGGAGACACTATCTGGTGGGAGAGAAGTTCCCAGATTTACACAGATCACCAGAGTCTGAAGTATTTGTTTTCGCAAAAGGAGTTGAACATGAGACAACGTCGATGGATGGAGTTGCTAAAAGACTATGATTGTGATATTCTTTACCATCCAGGAAAGGCGAATAAAGTGGCGGATGCTCTGAGCAGAAAGTCGAGCATCGCGCATATGATGGTTAAGGAATGGTCGTTACTGGAGGAAATCAGAGACTCTGAGTTCAAGGTCGAGGTAGGAAGCCTCTCGAGCTTAATGGCCACGCTACAGATTGAACCCGAGATTCAATTGAGGGTTAAAGAGTTGCAGACTACGGATCCAGATATTCAGAAGATTGTGACGATGGATGCAGAAGAGAGGAAAGATGATTTCAAGGTGACTGAGGATGGAATATTGAAGTTTAGAGGACGTCTGTGTGTGCCAAACGACGAAGAGTTGAAGGAAAGAATTCTATCAGAGGCACACAGGAGTAACTACAGTATCCACCCAGGAAGCACGAAGATGTACTAGAACCTGCGACAGCACTACTGGTGGAATGGAATGAAAGTGGATGTGGCTAAGCATGTAGCCAAGTGCTTGACGTGCCAGCAAGTGAAGGCACAGCATTGCAAGCCTGGAGGACTGTTGCAACCTTTGGAAATCCCAGAGTGGAAATGGGAGCACATCACCATGGATTTCGTGACAGGACTGCCAAGAAGTCAGAGAGGAAATGACTCAATTTGGGTGATTGTGGACCGACTGACCAAGTCCGCACATTTCATTGCAGTGCGAAAGGATTCCACTTTGGAGAAGTTGGCTGAATTGTATGTGAGGCAGATTGTAAGGCTGCATGGGGTACTAGTGAGCATTGTATCAGATAGGGATCCCCGCTTCACCGCCACCTTCTGGAAGAGTCTGCAGGGTGCTCTAGGGACAGAGTTAAGATTCAGCACAGCCTACCACCCTCAGACTGATGGACAGTCAGAAAGGACTATACAGACTCTGGAGGATATGCTGAGAGCATGTGTCATAGACTTCAAAGGAGGCTGGGAAGAACAGTTGCATCTAGTGGAGTTCGCCTACAACAACAGCTACCAGCAGAGCATCCAGATGGCGCCATTTGAAGCGTTGTATGGAAGGGCTTGCAGGACGCCAATTTGTTGGGATGATGTGACAGTCTGAAAATTTGACCCAATTGTCAGACTTTCTAAATGAATGGAAATACTTCATTAATACACTCTAGTCGACGCTCACTCAGGATTAGCTACCCTGAGCTGACCAACCGAAGGGGAAAGGCTATCCGGGAATTTTTCCCAATCAGCCGCCCGTTGGCTTGAGACTGAGACAGGGTCGGTATTTAGTGAAATTGACCACAAAATGAAATCTGACGATGGACAATCGAATCGGAAGATAAACGCAATGAAGAAATGAAGTCGGTTTCAGAAATGTTGACTGAAGGTCGGACAGCCGGTACACGTCGAGAAGCAAGACGTGAATAGAAAAATTACCGAAATGCCCCGGTAAATGCTCAGACCTTAGAATGAGACTAATTAGGATTCTTGAGAGTAGATTCGATAGACCGACACCAAATCCAGTCTAAAATCCGTTCGCGCTCGGGACCCGATCGGTGCATTGGCACGCAAATCGAGGCAAGTCAAATCAGATGTCACATCAGTCAGATGTCACATCAATCAATCAATCGCGTCATGGCACAATTTCCAAGAATGTCAATCAAATCAAACTTCAATCCATCATGTCATGAAAACCCCATCAACCACCCCACTATAACCTAATTTCCCCTTATTCTAATAGATTATAATCTCTCTCCTATTCTCTCTCCTCCCTCCCATTTTGTTTCGGCCGAACCACCTCCTCCCTCTCTCCCGATCGCCCTCCCTCTCGGCCTCTTCCGTCCGCCCGTCGCCGCCGTGAGCCATCGCCCGTCCGCCGTCGTTGAGGCTCCCATCCGCGACGAGCCGCCACCATTGTCACGGTAAGTCTCCCCTTGTCCTCGGTCTCTTCATACCCGTAGCCTTGGATGACCGGACCTCATTCTCCATCTCTCTCTCTCGGTCCAGCCCGTCCGCCCGCTCGCGTCGTCGCACGGCCCGTCGCCGTCGTCATCGTCCAGCCGTCGCCACCGCCTCCACACCACCTCGGTAAGCCCCATAGTCCCTTGTTCCTTCCATTCCCGTGGCCATGAGGCTTCCTTGGACCGTGACCCGACCCCAATCTCTCTCTTTCCCTCTCGATTTCGCCCAGCCGTGGAAGCCGTCCGTCCGCCGCCCCTTTTTGCCGTCCTCGTCGCCGTCGTACCGCCACCGCCAGCCTCCACCGGTAAGCTTCACCCACTAATCTCAATTTAGGCTAGTTGTATGCTTGTGGGGTTGATTGAATTAGTCGCTAATTAAGGTGATTAGTGGATAATGTGTGTGGTTAAGCATGTTGGACTAGGATTAAGCTTATGTGTGAAATGGGCCGAACGTGTGGGCCTCTAGGAAATTCGGTTTGGGCCTTGAGAAGTCATAGATGGGCTGAGTGGAGTGAAGTTGGCGAGAGAACTCATGGGCCTAAGGATTGTATTGGGCTTAAGAACTTAATTTTAACTTAATTGGGCCTAATTGAACCTAATTGAACTTAATTGGGCTAATGGGCCTATAATGGACGAAAACTATAATTAAATGGGCCCAATGATGGGTTGGAACATTAAAAGATGAGGCCCACTAATGCATATGGGCTTAGAGTGATCAAATGGGCCTAAAATGGGCTAAACGGGCTTAACTGGATAATCCTTGAAAATGGGCTTGGGCCCTACGCGAAATTAATTTTAATTGGGCCTTAATTTCATAATGGACCTAAGATTTAATTAATGGGCTCAAGTTTAATTAATGGGCCTTGGTTATTATTAGGGCCCAACTGAAATTATTAAGCCCAACCTAATTAAGGGGCCTAACCCATTTCTTTCAACCTTGAACCGTAATGGGCCCAACCTGACTAATGGGCTTTAAATCTTATAATGGGCTGACCTACCTTAATGAACTTAATTACCCTTGGGCCTTGGGCCGGGATTGGACCCATTCGAACTCGAATCCTTTAATTGGGCCTTAAACCGAGATAAGCCTAATCCAACTACACCTGATGGATTGTTTAGTCATTGAATCATTAGTCGCGGGTTAATAACTCCCAGGGGACTAGCATGGGTGATTGGGTTTAGGCCGGGTTGTTAAGGCCGCTGAGATGAGATTCCAATCGTTATGGGTTTGGCCCGAGAATTAATATGGGATACTCTATTGAGCCTGTCTGGCTAGGGGATTGTGCGTGGGGCCTTTGAATCTCTTATGGTCTGGTCTGACGAGCACATGTTCACTTTGATGATTTCTTGATGTGCCTTGTACCTGTGCTCATATACCATAGCATGCATGCTCTGTGTTTAAATTGCTGGTTGCAATCATGAGGGCCCCGCATTCATTGAGAGCATGGCATGAGTCACCAGAGTTGTGACGTGAGAATGTGCCCAGAGGGGAAATGGAGAAAAAAAAAAGGTAGACCAACGTAAGGCGTTCGAGACGCAGTGTGGTAAATGCCGTAGGGCACTGTTGGGTGAGCCCTGATGGGATTTGGAGTGACAGATGAGCATGGTCTATTGGGACCCGTTATGGCCGATTGAGGCCTGAGCATGATCCATTGGGATCCGATATGGCCGGTTGAGGCCTGTAGCATTGCATATGGCATCTGATTGATATCTCTTGTGCCCGTCTGTATGATATGAACTGTGTTGGGATAATTTGCACGTCTGTTATTCATGTTGGGGTCTGGTACCGAGGACTGAGAGTGCCCGAACCCTGGACCGAGAACCTAGTTCATTGGATAGGACCGACCCTAGTAGTATACGCTATCCTACGTTAGGATTAGTGGTGAGCTTATTGAGTTTCGACTCATGGGCGGTGGTTGCCCTTCCTTTACAGATCCAGGTCACCCATGATGCTGCACCGCCGATGCTTTTTGGACTGCCAGTGCAGATGGACACCGAGTGTCACGCCCCGAACCCCAATCGAGCCCGCGACACCCCTGTTCATACACAACCACGAATCCCTGCGTACGCCTGGCCTACGAGTAGCGACGGCCCAGGATACTCATCGCGGCCAAGCGACGCTAGCGCAAAATGACAACAATCTAAAACTGCGGAAGCGTGCCTTCTGAACATGCATACATACATAAGAAGGTGGGGTAGCATGAAAAGACAAGAACACTTTTACAAAAGGCGAATTCACAACATATATATATATAAGCGTTAGATACAGACCCCAAAAGAAAACCTCGCTATGGTCAAGCTATCTACGCTCTCTCAAAAGACTAGACCAGTACAGCATCTCTCAATCCATCTCGAACTCCTCCTCGGGATCCTCCTCGGGGTCCTCCTCTGGGTCCTCCTCTGGATCCTCCTCGGGGTCCTCCTCATCTGTGTCCATCGCGTCACCCTCCTCGTGACCATCTATCTCGGATCGTCCAGGTGACGGCATCTCCTGCAGTGGGTCGGGGTCGACCACCTCGCCTCCATACTCTGCTGGCTGTAGCAAGATCGGGTCGTCCTCCATGGGGATCGGGGAGTCTCTCTGAGGTCCCTCGAAGCCAAACAGGCCCTCTCTAAACCAGGCCTCGTATCTATGGGGTACAAGATAAGGTCCACCCTGATCTACTAACACAGTGGTCACATGCCTATGCCACAGAGTGGCGTGCATATCAAAATGGAGGGTAATCTCGGTGTCCATCTGCACTGGCAGTCCAAAAAGCATCGGCGGTGCAGCCATCATGGGTGACCTGGATCTGTAAAGGAAGGGCAACCACCGCCCATGAGTCGAAACTCAATAAGCTCCCCACTAATCCTAACGTAGGATAGCGTATACTACTAGGGTCGGTCCTATCCAATGAACTAGGTTCTCAGTCCAGGGTTCAGGCACTCTCAGTCCTCGGTACCAGACCCCAACATGAATAACAGACGTGCAAATTATCCCAACACAGTTCATATCATGCAGACGGGCACAAGGGATATCAATCAGATGCCATATGCAATGCTGCAGGCCTCAACCGGCCATATCGGATCCCAATGGATCATGCTCAGGCCTCAATCGGCCATAACGGGTCCCAATAGACCATGCCCATCTGTCACTCCAAATCCCATCAGGGCTCACCCAACAGTGCCATACGGCAATTACCACAATGCGTCTCAAACGCCTTACATTGGTCTCCCTTTTCTCTCCACTTCCCCTCTGGGCACACTCTCCCGTCACGACTCTGGTGACCCATGCCATGCTCTCAATGAATGCGGGGCCCACATGATTGCAATCAGTCAATCCTAACACAGAGCATGCATGATATGGCATATATGCACAAGTATAGAACGCATCAAGCAACCATCATAATTTCACGTGCACGACAAGCCACGCCATAAGGAAATCAAAGGCCCCACGCACAATCCTATAGACAGACAAGTTCAATAGAGTATCCCATAACAATTCTCGGGTCAAACCCATAACGATAGGAATCTCACCTCAGCGGCCTTAACAACTTGGCCTAAACCCAATCACCCATGCTAGTCCCCTGGGAGTTAATAACCCACGACTAATGATTCAATGATTAAACAGTCCATCAGGTGTGTTTGAGTTAGGCTTAACTTGGTTTAAGGCCCAATTAAAGGATTCGAGTTCGAATGGGCCTAATGCCTGACCTGAGGCCCAAGGCCCATATGGATGAATAAGTTCATTAAGGTAAGTCGGCCCATCATAAGGTTTAAAGTCCATTAGTCAGGTTGGGCCCATTACGGTTCAAGGTTGAAAGAAATGGGTTAGGCCCCTTAATTAGGTTGGGCTTAATAATTTCAGTTGGGCCCTAATAATAACCAAGGCCCATTAATTAAACTTGAGCCCATTAATTAAATCTTAGGTCCATTATGAAATTAAGGCCCAATTAGAATTAATTTCGCGTAGGGCCCAAGCCCATTTTCAAGGATTATCCAGTTAAGCCCGTTTAGCCCATTTTAGGCCCATTTGATCACTCTAAGCCCATATGCATTAGTGGGCCTCATCTTTTAATGTTCCAACCCATCATTGGCCCATTTAATTATAGTTTTCGTCCATTATAGGCCCATTAGCCCAATTAAGTTCAATTAGGTTCAATTAGGCCCAATTAAGTTAAATTAAGTTCTAAGGCCCATTAGAATCCTTCGGCCCATTAATCCACACGCTCACCTTGCCAACTACAGCCCATTTGATTAGTTTCAAGGCCCAATTCTTCTTTCCAAGTGGCCCATACGTTCGGCCCATTATGCTAGCAACATAATCCAAAGCCCACCTAGCTTAACCAACCACATTACCCACTAATCAACTTGATTAGCTACTAATCCACACAACCACACATGCATACAACTAGCCTAGGTTGAGATTAGTGAATAAGCTTACCTAGATGAGGGCCGGGACGGTGGCTGGTCGGCGGAACGACGGGACGAAGACGGACGGTGCTCGCGGCGGCCGAATGGGGTTCACGGCCTACAAGGAGAAACCGGGCCGGGTTGGTTGTGGGACGGGCTCACACGGCCATGGAAACGAAGGGGAAGGGAGTCAAGAAGCTTACCAAGGTGACACGGAGGCTGGACGGTGACGGCAAGGGCGGACGACGGGCGACGGACGGTGCTCGCGGCGGACGGCTTCACGGCCGAGAGGGAGGAAGAGAGGGGTGAGGTCGGGGACGGTCCCAAGGTGGCTTTCAAGCCACGAAATGACAAGGGAAGGGGAGGAGAGAGACTTACCGTCGCTTGAGAAGGACGGACGGCAGCTTGTGGCGGCCGGACTTCGGCGGCTCACGGTGGCCGGCTTCGGGCGGGAAGGAGCCGTGAGGGAGAGAGAGACTTCGGGCGAGATGGAGAGGGAGAGTGAGGGAGAATGGCCGAAAATTATGAGGGAGGAGAGAGAGTGAGAGATTATAATCTAATAGAATAAAGGGGAAATTAGATTATAGTGGGTTAGGTAATGGGATTTTTTTTGACCTTTGATGTGATTGATTGACAACCTTGGAAATTGTGCCATGACGCGATTGATTTGATTGATTGATTGATTGATGTGACATCTGATTGATGTGACATCTGATTTGACTTGCCTCGATTTGCGTGCCAAATGCACCGATCTGGTCCCGAGCGCGAACGAATTTCTGACTGGATTTGGTGTCGGCCCATCAATTCTATTCTCAAAAATCCTAATTAGTCCCATTCTAAGGTCTGAGCATTTACCGGGGCATTTCGGTAATTTTTCCATTCACGCCTTGCTTCTCGACGTGCACCGGCTGTCTGACCTTCAGTCGACATTTCTGAAACCGACTTCATTTCTTCATTGTGTTCATCTTACTGATTCGATTGTCCATCGTCAGATTTCATTTTGTGGTCAATTCCACTAAATACCAACTCTGTCTCAGTCTCAGGCCAACGGGCGGCTGATTGGAAAAATTCCCGGATAGCCTTTCCCCTTCGGTTGGTCAGCTCAGGGTAGCTAATCCTGAGTGAGCGTCGACTAGAGTGTATTAATGAAGTATTTCCATTCATTTAGAAAGTCTGACAATTGGGTCAAATTTTCAGACTGTCACAATTCTTCCCTTCTTATAAAAATTTCGTCCTCGAAATTTACAGTCTACTAGTCCTCACTTTGAAATTAATGATTATAATCTATTTCTCTCCCTCACTCTCTCTCCTTCCCTCTCATTTTCGGTCAAACTCTCGCCCTCCTCTCCCGAAATCCTCTCTCCCTCTCGGCCTCTTCCTCGCCCGTCCGCCGCCGCCGTGAAGCCGCCGTCGTCCTCGGCCACCGTCGGTCTCCCGTCACCACGGTAAGCCTCTCACCTCTTCTCCTTTTCGTTCCCATAGCCACGAAGGCCACCATGGAAGCTGACCCCGACCTCACTCTCTCCCTTTTTCTCTTGGTCAGCCACACGTCCGCCCGAGGCCGTCCGCCCGTCGTCGTCGTCGCGCGGCCACGTCGGCTCCGACCGGCCCTCCCGTTGCCTAGGTGAGGCCCTTGCCCTTGTCCCTTCCATTTCCGTGCCTTGAGGAGACCCCAAGGCCACCGGCTAACCTCTCATCTCACCCTCCCTCTCTCGGCCAGCTCACGATCACCGTCCCGTCGCCACCGTCCGCCCGTCTCCGCGGTCAGCCGCCACAACCAGCCTCCGCCGGTAAGCAACCCTCTAATCTTGACTTAGGCTAGTGTTATGCTTGTGTGATTGGTGGTTTAGTTGCTAAGTAAAGTAATTAGTGAGTGTTTTGTGGATTTAAGCCTAATGGGTTTTAGTGCAATTGTGTGGTTGATGGGCCGGCCGTGTGAGCCATTTGGAGAGAGAGATTGGGCCTGAATCTATGCTAATGGGCTGGAATTAGTGTAATAAACGTGTGGACTAATGGGCCTAAGGGTTCTAATGGGCTTGAGGTTCTAAATTTTATACTAGTTGGACCCATTTGGAGTATTTGGACCCAAAACCACTAATGGGCTTATAATGGACGAAAATGAGTATTAACCGGGCCCAACTTATAATTTCAAATGTAATTTATGAAGCCCATTAATGTACATGGGCCTAAAATGACTAATTGGGCCTAAAATGGGCTAAATGGGCTTAATTGGTTAACTTTAGAAAATGGGCTTGGGCCCTACACGAAATTAATTCTAATTGGGCCTTAATTTCACAATGGGCTTAAGATTTATACAATGGGCCCAACTTTGGCTAATGGGCCTTAGAACCTAATTGGGCCTTACTTGTCTTAATAAGCCCAACTTAACCTAATGGGCCTAACCCGTTTCATTAGACCTTGAACCTTAGTGGGCCCGACTTGGCTATTGGACTTTGAACTCTGTAATGGGCCGACTTACCTTAATGAACTTAATTACCTTGAGGCCTTGGGCCTGGATCGGGCTTTAGGCCAATTGAACTTGAATCCTCTAATTGGGCCCGAACCAACTTAGCCTAATTCATTTACACCCGAGGGATTGTTTAACTATTAAATCACTAGTCGTGGGTTTTTAACTCCCAGGGGACTAACATGGGTGTTTGGGCTTAGGCCGAGCTGTCGAATCCGCGAAGATGAGAGTCCAACTGTTATGGGTCTGACCCGAGGATCGATGAGTGATATCCTATCATATCTGTCTGACTGAGAAACTGTGCGTGGGACCTTGGATTCTCTTATGGCTTGACTTGTTGTGCAGTGAGGGTGTGGTGGTTGCTTGATGCGTTCTATACTTGTGCATATATGCCATATCATGCATCTCTTATGTTTGATTTGCTGATTGCAATCCCGTGGCCCCGCATACATTGAGAGCATGGCATGAGTCACCGGAGCTGTGACGCGAGAATGTGCCCAGAGGGGAAGTGGAGAGAAAAGGGAGACCAATGTAAGGCGTTTGAGACGCATTGTGGTAATTGCCGTATGGCACTGTTGGGTGAGCCCTGATGGGATTTGGAGTGACAGATGGGCATGGTCTATTGGGACCCGTATGCCGGATGAGGCCTGAGTATGATCCATTGGGATCCGACATGGCCGGTTGAGGCCTGTAGCATCGCATATGGCATCTGATTGACATCTTGTGCCCGTCTGTATGATATGATCTGTGTTGTGATAATTTGTACGCGTGTTAGCCATGTTGGGGGTCTGGTGCCGAGGGGACTGAGAGTGTCTGAACCCTGGACCGTGAACCCAGTCCATTGGATAGGACCGACCCTACTAGTATACGTTATCCTACGTTAGGATTAGTGGTGAGCTTATTGAGTTTCGACTCACGGGCGGTGGTTGCCCTTCTTTTACAGATCCAGGTCACCCATGATGGCTGCACCGCCGATGCTTTTTGGACTGCCAGTCAGATGGACACCGAGATTACCCTCCATTTTGATATGCACGCCACTCTGTGGCATAGGCATGTGCCACCGTGTTAGTAGATCAGGGTGGACCTTATCTTGTACCCCATAGATACAGGCCTGGTTTAGAGAGGGCCTGTATGGCTTCGAGGGACCCAGAGAGGACTCCCTGATCCCCATGGAGGACGACCCGATCTTGCTGGCAGCCAGCAGAGTATGGTGGCGAGGTGATCGACCCCGACCCACTACAGGAGATGCCATCCCCAGGACGATCCGAGATTGATGGTCACGAGGAGGGCGATGCCATGGATACAGACGAGGGAGGATCCAGAGGAGGACCCCGAGGAGGATCCAGAGGAGGACCCAGAGAAGGACCCCGAGGAGGATTCCTGAGGAGGAGTTCGAGATGGATTGAGTTCTGCTGTACTGGTCTATAGTCTTTTTGGAGAGAGCGTAGATAGCTTGACCTTAGTGAGTTTTTCTTTTGGGGTCTGTACCTAACGCTTTTATGTATATGTATATGAGGTGTATTACCTTTTGTAAAAGTGTTCTTGTCCTTTCATGCTACCCCGTACCCTTGGTGCATTTATATGTATGTTTTAATAGGAAGGCAATTGCTTCCGTCCGGTTTGGAGGATGTTGTTCGTTTTGCTGGCTTTAAGCGGTCACCTGGCCGCGATGGAAGGCATCCTGGGCCGTCGCTGCTCGTAGGGCCAGGGCTGTTACGCCATGGGAAATTGTTGACAGTCTGAAAATTCGGACCCATATTTTTAATTTTGGGTCAGTTGGGACTTTCTAAAATGACATGGAAAAATACTTCATTAATTTAACACTCTAGTCGACGGCTACTCAGGGATTAGCTACCCTGGGCTGGGGAACAAGCTTAATTAAACTACACCGGGGGAAATAAATAAAACATCGAATCAAACAAGTTCATCCAGGGTTATTAAACTCCAGGGGGAATAGCTTGGGTGTTTGGGGCTTTAGGCCGGGGAGTGATCAAGAAAATTTGCTAGACGGGAGGAGGGTCCAACTGTTATGGGTCTGACCCGAGAAAATCAATAATGGTAGTTATTTAGCGAAACCTGTCTGAACTGCAGGGATTGTGCGTGGGGGTCACTTTATTTCTCTTATGGGGCTTTGGGCCTTGTGGTTTCCGCAATGGGAGAGTGTGGATGATGCTTGGATACGTTACCCACTTGTGCATATAATTGCCCTATCATGCATGCTTTATGTTTGAAATTGCTGAGGTGCAATTTCCGAGGGGGCCCCGCATAAACATTTGAGGAAAGCCATGGCAGAGGTTCAAACCGGAGCTGTGGACGGCGGAGAAATGTGCTTCCAGAGGGGAAGTGGAGAAAGAAAAGGGAGGGGACCAATGTAAGGCCGTTTGAGACGCATTGTGGTTAATTGCCCGTTATGGCTCTGTTTGGGTGAGGGGCCCTGATGGGATTTGGAGTGACGGATGGGCATGGTCTATTGGGACCCGTTATGGCCGGTTGAGGCCTGAGTATGATCCATTGGGATCCGATATGGCCGGTTGAGGCCTGTAGCATTGCATATGGCATCTGATTGACATTTTGTGCTCATCTGTGTAATATGATCTGTGTTGTGATAATTTGTACATCTGTTAGGCATGTTGGGGTTTGGTACCGAGGAGTGAGGGTGTCTGAACCCTGGACCGTGAACCTAGTCCATTGGATAGGACCGACCCTACTAGTATACGCTATCCTACGTTAGGATTAGTGGTGAGCTTGTTGAGTTTCGACTCATGGGCGGTGGTTGCCCTTCTTTTACAGATCCAGGTCACCCATGATGGCTGCACCGCCGATGCTTTTTGGACTGCCAGTACAGATGGATACCGAGATTACCCTCCATTTTGATATGCACGCCACTCTGTGGCATAGGCATGTGACCACTGTGTTGGTAGATCAGGGTGGACCTTATCTGGTACCCCATAGATATGAGGCCTGGTTTAGAGAGGGCCTGTTTGGCTTTGAGGGACCCCAGAGGGACTCCCCGATCCCTATGGAGGACGACCCGATCTTGCTCCAGCCAGACGAGTATGGTGGCGAGGTGGTCGACCCCGACCCATTGCAGGAGATGCCGTCACCTGGACGATCCGAGATTGATGGCCACGAGGAGGGTGACGCGATGGACACAGACGAGGAGGATCCCGAGGAGGACCCAGAGGAGGACCCAGAGGAGGACCCTGAGGAGGATCCCGAGGAGGAGCTCGAGATGGACTGAGTTATGCTGTACTGGTCTAGTCTTTTTGGAGAGAGCGTAGATAGCTTGACCATAGCGAGGTTTTCTTTTGGGAGTCTGTATCTAACGCTCTATATATATATATATATATTTGATGTTGCTTTCCCTTTTGTAAAAGTGTTCTTGTCCTTTCTCGCTACCCTACAATCTTACGTATGTATGCATGTGTAGAAGGCACGCTTCCGCAGGTTTTAGATTAATGTCATTTGCGCTAGCGTTGCTTGGCCGCGATGAGCATCCTGGGCCGTCGCTACTCGTAGGCCAGGCGTACGCAGGGATTCGTTGGTGTATTATGAACAGGGGTGTCGCGGGCTCGATTGGGGTTCGGGGCGTCACATCCCCGTCCGAAGTGGTATCAGAGCAAGGTCAGCTCTATACGAGACCGTTCGAGGACTTGGAGTGATAAGGCTGATGAATTTTGGGGTAGACAAATAGAAAGACCCTAGACCTAGGAATTAGGAAGGGTAAAATGCATGAATTGATTGGCGCATGTGTTTGCTAGTAGGGCTAGATGGTTAGTCTAGCGTAGCCATAAACTGTGATGCTTCAGGCTAACTTGCAGATGCGTCAGGACCTGAGGTAAGGTTCTAAGGCATAGCCCCATGAGTAGGGTGCTTGATTGCTGATTGCTGAGTGGTTAGACTGCTAGATACTGCATGTGTTTGTATGCCTAGTCGGCTGTTGCGCGTTACCTGACCATCATGCATTGCACGATTTCTGCATTAAAGGAAAAATGGTTTAAAATGAAGATGATTTAAAAGAAAGATTCGAGGTTTGAAAAGCGCATGCATCATATTTTATTGGGTTGGGTAACCGTCAGCCTGGTATGGGATAGGTCTGACGGGACGTCTAAAAACTGCAATGAAGCGTGGTATGGGACACGTGGAGTGGGATTCCCTCTGGCTGTGGGTGACCTAGGACAACTGTTCGCACCAAGAAATGAGGAGGGCGGGGAGTGGTCGCCGGGGCAGAGACCCGATCAAGGAGCGGCTCCTGACAGGCTTCTTGTTGAGGTGGCGAACAGAGTGGCCTAGGCTGTGCATTGCCAGGGTGAGTCTAGTTGTCTTCCTAGTCCAATTGCATTTAAAAGCTGCAGCGAACTTTTCATGCATATTCATGTCAGTAGACGCAACAGCAGGCGAAAGCTTGATTGGTAGTTATAGGATTCCAAATTCCTGAATGGAATTTTATTGGGTATAGGTGAGGAATAGACTAAAGGATGAGCAATAGGGGCAGAAGACCCAGTGCTGGAGCGTCAAGCTCAAGGGCTCCTGCGCCTGAAGGAGACCCGAGGATAGAAGAAATGATGAGGGTGTTGACAGAAGTCAGCAATCTGATGGGTAGGCAAGCTGCTGAGAGAGCTGCCACTGTTGCCCAAGCAGCTGAGGCCGCCTTGGCCGCTGCAAATGGAGCCCATGGGGGCAATGGGCATGGCAATGGGGGACGCCAGACACATCATATGGTAGAGCAGTTTCTGAAGCTACAACCATCTAAGTTTGATGGCATGGGAGGACCCGAAGTAGCTGCCTCGTGGATCGAGCAGCTGGAGAAAGCATTTACAGTGCTTGGATGCACAGACGAAGAGAAGGTCTCATTGGCGACCTACC
The DNA here is from genome assembly GCA_019149425.1 of Psidium friedrichsthalianum. Classification (NCBI taxonomy): domain Eukaryota; kingdom Viridiplantae; phylum Streptophyta; class Magnoliopsida; order Myrtales; family Myrtaceae; genus Psidium; species Psidium friedrichsthalianum. Next base: position 2,960 of record JAGVVM010009682.1, on the reverse strand, counting down.
AGCTCCAGAACACCGCTGATGATTGGTGGAAGGCCACCAGAGGACGGGTCTTTCCTGATGGCATGAGGCCAAATTGGGCTGCATTCTGCGCAGCGTTTAATGGAAAGTACTTCTCCGAGGCAGCCCAGGAGAGGAAGATGGAGGAATTCATCAGACTTCGCCAAGGGTCAATGACAGTAGACCAGTATGAAGGCGAGTTTGCCAGACTGTCCAAATTTGCTCGAAGGCTGATAGAGGATCCGTGGGACAAGGCCAGAAGGTTCAGAGAAGGACTGAGGCCCGAGCTGAAGAGCATGATCATTGCTACTGGGCTGAGAGATTATAATGAGATTTATGAACGGGCCCTGGCTATAGAACGGGATCTACAAGAGAAGGCTGCCGCATCTGGATCGCGGTTCGTGCCGAATAGAAACTTCAGGGATTTCGGCAAGAGGCCGATGAAGGACAACCGCAGGTTCGTCCCACCTGCGAGAAAGACTTTGGGAAAGCCGCCTTTTGCTGGAAATCAGAACTGCCGTGACTGTGGCAGGAGGCATGGGAACAACCCCTGTCCGAAGAAGATAGGAGGATGCTTCAGGTGTGGGCAGATGGGGCACCTTCAGAGGAACTGTCCGAGGAATGGTCCGAGACCCCAGTTCCAACCGCAGCAACAGCCACCAATGGCGAATGTACCCCAAGGGATTCTGAACCGTCCGCCTGCTCAGGGACGAGTATATGCTGTGGCGCGCAAGGATGCTGAAAATGCGCCAGGGGTGATCACAGGTACCGTTTCTATCTGTGGTCATACCGCCTATGCCTTGTTTGATCCTGGTGCATCCCATTCGTTCTTATCTGCACGTTTTGCTGAGTTGGCTGGAATAGAAACTTGACCATTAGATAATGTATTGCATGTGGCCACCCCTTTGAAGGATAGAGTAGTTGTTATGTTGGGGTGTAAGGGGTGTGAGATAGTTCTGGGAGATAGAATTGAGAGGATTGACTTAGCCGTCCTGCCCATGTATGATTTTGACGTAATTGTTGGCATGGATTGGCTGGTTAGACATGGAGCAGTTATTGACTGCAGTAGGAGTACTATAAGGCTGAACCCAGTAGATGGGCCTGAGTACGAGTTTAAAGGTAACCGAGGTGGAACCTCAATTCCCTGGATTTCTGCACTAGAAGCAACTAGACTGATGGATCAGGGTTGCCTAGGATTCCTGGCATCTGTAATAGATTCGTCGGCTCAAGAGGTGAAGCTAGAGGAGGTGCCTGTAGTGAGTGAATACTCCGATGTGTTTCCTCAAGAATTGCCTGGCTTGCCACCAGAGCGTGAAGTGGAGTTTGTAATTGAGCTGGAGCCTGGAACTGAGCCAATCTCAAAGGCACCGTATAGGATGGCACTGTCTGAACTAAAGGAGTTGAAAGTGCAAATGCAAGAGCTACTGGATAAAGGATTTATCCGCCCCAGTGCTTCGCCATGGGGAGCTCCGGTGCTGTTCGTTAAGAAAAAGGACGGATCACTAAGGCTGTGTATAGACTATCGACAGCTGAACCAAGTGACGGTCAAGAACAAGTATCCCCTGCCGAGGATAGATGACCTGTTTGATCAACTGGAAGGAGCGTGCGTGTTCTCCAAGATAGACCTGAGGACGGGTTACCACCAGCTAAGGATCAAGAAGGAGGATGTCCCGAAGACTGCCTTTAGGACAAGATATGGGCATTACGAGTTCACCGTCATGCCATTTGGGCTGATAAATGCCCCAGCAGCATTCATGGATATGATGAACAGAGTATTCAAGGAGTTCTTGGACCGATTCGTGATAGTCTTCATCGATGATATCCTGGTGTACTCGAAGAATGCTGAAGACCACGAAGAACACTTGAGGATTGTCCTGCAGACCTTAAGGGAACACTCACTATATGCGAAGTTTAGTAAGTGTGAGTTCTGGCTGAGCAGAGTGGCGTTCCTTGGACACATTGTATCGGGAGAAGGGATATCAGTAGATCCAGCTAAGATCGAAGCTGTCGAGAAGTGGCCGAGGCCAGCAACTGTGACCGAAATAAGAAGCTTCCTTGGATTGGCTGGTTATTACAGACGCTTCGTGGAAAGGTTCTCCGCGATAGCCGCTCCGATGACAAAACTGTTAAAGAAGGAGTCGAAGTTTGAATGGAATGCAAAGTGCGAGGAGAGCTTTCAGGAGCTAAAGGATCGACTGACTTCTGCACCAGTGTTGACCATCCCATCCGGACCGGGAGGATTTGAAATTTACAGCGATGCGTCGCTAAGAGGTCTAGGATGTGTCTTGATGCAACATGGACGTGTAGTAGCGTATGCATCTCGACAGTTGAGGCCGCATGAGATGAATTATCCGACGCATGATTTGGAGCTGGCAGCCATAGTGTTCGCATTGAAGATTTGGAGGCATTATCTGGTGGGAGAAAAGTTCCAGATATACACAGATCACCAAAGTCTGAAGTATCTGTTTTCGCAGAAGGAATTAAACATGAGACAGCGTCGATGGATGGAGTTGCTGAAAGACTATGATTGTGATATCTTATACCATCCAGGAAAGGCGAATAAGGTGGCGGATGCTCTGAGCAGAAAATCGAGCATCGCGCATATGATGGTTAAGGAATGGACGTTGCTGGAGGAAATCAGAGACTCTGAGTTCAAGGTTGAGGTAGGAAACCTCTCGAGCTTAATGGCCACACTGCAGATTGAACCCGAAATTCAATTGAGGGTTAAAGAGTTGCAGACTACGGACCCAGATATTCAGAAGATTGTGACGATGGATGCAGAAGAGAGGAAAGATGATTTCAAGGTGACTGAAGACGGGATAGTGAAGTTTAGAGGACGTCTGTGTGTGCCAAACGACGAAGAGTTGAAGGAAAGAATTCTATCAGAGGCACACAGGAGTAACTACAGTATCCACCCAGGAAGCACGAATGTGACGCCCCGAACCCCATTCGATCACGCACGC
>JAGVVM010009681.1:0-11000 GCA_019149425.1 Psidium friedrichsthalianum | reverse complement strand
GCTGTCAATGATTGAGAAGTAGGTAGGCCCCGCACTTATCCGGAGGGCTTCGAGGATGTAGTCTCCCTCGACAGATCTCTCTCTCTCTCTCTCTCTCTCTCTCCCTCTCTCTCTCTCTCTCCTTTCTTTCTTATTTTTTTGGTCGAATTTTTTCTTTCTCGATTGATTGGCGACATATTGGACTCTTTGGTTGGTCGAGAAACAACTTATCATGAAGTTATATCCACTAACTTTTAGCGACTGGGTGAGATATATTATAGTTTCATCGATGAATTCACATTTTCAATTCTGCCTTGCATGGAGTAATTTCATTTTCACTCAAATGGCGATAAATTTTCAGTTCAACTTGGAAGTCATCTCAAATCACTAATGCCCACGTCGAAAACGTTGGCTAAAATGATCGACTGAACACTGCTATGATGTTTATCGAATGACTACAGAACCTCTCGCGTTTTAAGTTGTTAGCTAACGTATCGTTATGATGACAACGCATTCGATCTTTCTAGTGATTATTATCGTAGCAATTGCCATTATGTGGTGCCCGTAGTTCCCTTTCCCATGCACGTAGTCACTGAAGCGGGCAAGTCCGTGTTTTGGAAGGTAACTTTAAAAAGAGAGATAAGTTTGGCGATGGTGATTGAATAATGTCAAGTTTTTATTAGACTAATTCATAATAATAGTTGACAAGCTGGTATCGAACAGTATGTGCGAGTCACTTGTTAAATATCCACCACTTTAGTTAAAATTATATCAATTATGTATGGCCGATTTAAGGTATTGAAATTCGGATTTGGAACAAGACCTCGCTTCTTTATTCAATTGAAACACAAATATTTTGTTTCCTATAAAAAGAGAATATAATTCGCATCTTGTTATCGTATCTGTTTGTCATCTGGATATTTATAAAAGTATTCTCGCGTAATTATAACGGACGCATGTTAAAAATATGGGGAAATGATGTTAATTCAAAATGAATCTTTGTTGGCAAACAAGGAAATCGAGGTAGTTGTTGTATCCAATAAGGTCATGTTAATATGAAAAGGGTAAATGATACAAAAAAAAATATCTTGAACTTTAGCCTAATATGGTTAATGAATTTGAACCCAATATGCAATGTTGTCCTAAACTTTTAATTTATTCAATGCAATTTGGAATTTCTGCACATGTTGGATCTAGTCACCGGATTGTACAAAATATCCAATGTTGTCCCTTAACTTTAATAATGGAAAGATAACATTGAGCATCTTCATATAGTCCGATGACTAAATTAAGTATTTATCAAAAGTTGATGGATCATATTGAACAAATGAAAAGCCTAGAGAAGATATTACACATTGAAATAAAGTTAAGGAATCATATTGAACAGATATAAATTTAGAGTTCATATTATATGCAAAAGTTTGGAGATCATTTATGTCGTATTTCATAAAAAGGGAATAGTCCAATAGAAGTTCTAAAACTCGCAAAAAGTGCAATTGAGTCATAAAATTGTTAAATTAGTGTGATAGAGTCGTTCCATTAACTTTATCCAATTTGTCTAATGAAAACGCTAGCGTGATTTTTTTAAATATTTTATCCCCTCCTACTTAGTTAAAATGACGTCATTTGGTCAAAATATGATTTTTAATATAATTTTGTTAAATTATTTTAAAAATAAGCTAAAAAGAAATAATAACGTAGAAGCAAAACTAGCTGCCATTGGCCCACCAACGCCCGAAAGGGCAAGTGATAGTGGGGAAGCGGTCAATGAGGGTTGGTCGCGAAGAGGGTTGGTGATGGCTAGTCGGGCCAACCCACTTCCCCACTATCACTCGCCCTTTTCAACGATGGTGAGGGCATCGGACGCTTGGTTCAGCCCTCACCGACCACTTCCTCGCCATCACCTATCCTTTCTATGGCGGGGCGGCGGACGCTTGGTTCAGCCCTTGCTGCTTACTTTTGCTTTTGCATTCTTCAAAACCAAAACCCCCCCTTCCTTTTTTTCTTCTTATTTTTAGCATGTTTTTAAAATTAATTTAAATAAAATTGGTATTAAAATTGAGATTTGGACAAAAAGGACGTGGCTTTAGTCACGTCATCGTCACATTAAAAAGAAAAAAAACATTCAAAAAGTCACATTAACAAATTTTTGTTAATCAAATTAAACGAAATTGATAAAGTAACTCGATTCCGCCAATTGTGTCCGACCCGACGGGGCAGGTGTCCACCCGTTTCTACAGTTCGCCAGCCGCCAATGATCATTTCATCGCGAGATTCCGTCCCTCTCTCGTTCGTTCGCTCTCGCAGCTTCATCTGCCCTACAGCGATCTCCCGCTCTCTTCCCCCGCGACCCTCCGATGGCCACAGCTACAGCAACAGCTACGACTCTTCTGAATCAACCGTACGGTGCGGTTCCGTTCACGCTTCCGTCTCTTCCTCACCGGAGAATCTGTTCCTCTGGTGTCCGCAACGATCCTTTCTTTAGTCTTGACCTTCGGCTTCGCCGGAGGAAGGTCAAGGTGCCTCCGGCGGCGGATAAGCAACTTCGGGAGTTGAAAACGAATGAACCAGGTCCCTCTGCTCTATCTACTCTTTACTGAACATGCTATTGTCCTGTTTCTCCTTTTTGTTGGCTAAGTTCGGGAGTTATCATCTGAAAGTTTCGGATGTTTCGCTGATGCAGAGAGCGAGGATTCGCCGTCTTCGAGCGGCGATCGCAGCGGAGGCCTCGATGCGGGATGGCTTCCCGCTTTTCCTCACGTGCTGATTGCTTCCATGTCCAATTTCCTATTCGGTTATCACATTGGGTGAGTCTCTGTCAGCGTGTCTTCCTCTTATATGTCTGAAGCTCTGTCTTTGTACGTGCGTGTACGGTTCCATCCTGCGGTATGCTTTTACCAAGTGCATGTTATGTGCCAAATATCTAACGAGCGCGGGTAAAGGAGTGGTTGAACACATCTCTTTCTGGGCAACGAGCAAAGGAATTTAGGATCATGATCCTAAAAGTCATTTTATGCAGCACATAGTTGATTACTTCAGAAGTCTTATTGTTTTCGAAAACTGTGTTGTAATGTAATCTATTGTATCGACAATGGAGATGACAATGTTCTGCGAAGATCTCTTAATTGTTGGAAGATTTGCAGGTTTGTTTGGAAAGTCTGTGTTGTTATTCCTTTCATTTTAAATCTTATTCCATGGGGTTGATAAGTACTATACTCGTTTGATTTTGACCGTTGTCACAGAGAACAAAGGCTTAAGAAGAACTTTTCCGAGAACTGCCTATTCTGGTTCTACGAGTGACAAGCTTGGCAGTGTCAACATCTCATTTTCATCGTGATGCTATATGTTTAATTTGTGGTCATAATTTAGCAAGATTTGGCTTTACTGTGACAATGGATGCAAAGTGTTGCCAAAATGCAAACCGCATTTGTGGAACATGAGCAGATATGCACCTGAGACTAATTTATGGTTCCACTGCAATTGAACGTTGAACCAAGGGATATAAATTGTGGATATCATCAGCTCTGAAATTTAGTTACCCAATAGAAAGCCTGATCCCCAGCTTAAGATCAGGCATTAGAGAGCGAGTTTGCCATTGAAATTGGAGTTTAGGCAGTGAGGAGAATTAACTGTCTTCATTTGGAGATTCAGTTGTGAAAGCTGAAACTTGAGTTGAGCAATGACCTTCCTTAAAAGTAAGTGCAGAGGAAGGGCTCACTTTAATATTTGAGGACTGAATCCCCCCGCGGCTATTTCTTGGTCAGTATGTTCATGAGTTATTCTGAGTTAGTCAGTCTTGGAGGGAATATAGGTGGGGTTGTTCCTATAAATTTCTGTTGTCTAATTGTGCTGATATTTTGAGAATAGAGTTATCGGGAGCATACTATTTTCAGCAAAAGCAACAGTGAAATGACTATTGAGACGTCTACATATTTTGTAGTTTGATGTTGAGAATGGTTATAGGTGCTGTCTAGAGAATCCTTAGTCGAGCAATTATAGCATCTGTACACTGAATTCTTTTAATGGTTAATACCATTATGATAATCTATTTGATGGTCTATCTTCACAATGTCTCAATGTCTTCACTGCAGCGTAATGAATGGACCCATAGTCTCCATCGCAAGGGAGCTGGTTTTGAAGGCAACTCTTTCCTCGAGGGACTTGTAGTAAGCATATTTATAGCTGGTGCTTTTATCGGAAGTATAAGCTGTGGTTCACTTGTGGATAGGCTGGGTTGTCGGCGCACAATCCAAATAGATACGGTACCGCTCATTCTTGGTGCAATCGTGAGGTAATCCTTTAGTATACTCCAGTAGCTATGACAATAAATGAGTGCTACATCAGCTGAAATGCTATGCTGAGAAATTTCAGCATACTACCTTTTTTTTTTTTTTTCTGCGGGTCAGATCAACATACTCCTTCAACCAGCTAATAGTTACATATCTGTTATAAACTGGCCTTACTTTGTTGGGCAGCCTTCAGCTCTCACTTTCAGAGAAAAATTGTTCGGTGTTGAACAACTTTCAAAAACCAACAGTATTGTATTTTTTGTTAGCCAGATGAAATCTCATAAGAATTGATTTCAGCAATAACAAATTCAGCTAACTATTTGGTTCGGCAGTTATTATTGTATGGAAACTGGTTAGAGAGGGTCAGTCTGGCTTTCTCAATCTAGTTACTCTTAAAGATGAACTTTGATATGTTATTTCGTAACGCAGCTACTGAGCGTTTGCTAATATTTTTGCCTGTTTTGATTGCAAAAAGTACTCTAGTTGGAGGTAGAGGTTAATATAATATCTCTATAAACAGCTTCTTAAAATCTTTCATTGTTTCTCATGCTTGCATCTAATTATCGTTTACTCATCATGGACTGTTCCAAAATATGCTGACCACAAGCTGCTGATTGTGTACATTCCAGTTGTACAGTGATGCATCGTATCTTACTTCTTTAATGTGATAAACACTGGTTAGCAGTCATGGTAGATGCAAATGATTAATTTATCGATTCTTTTGGGCAAACTATTATAAAGCTTCTCCAGTTTTGTGAACCACTTGACTCATAGAAGCCCAAGATGCTTCTCAACTTAAGTAGTAGTGTCGTTGGACACTTACATGCATGATATTACTTATCATACTTGGCAGAGATTCCCCTCTCTCGCAAGTAACACTCACATACAAAGAAAAGTAGGAGGAGAGGAAACCCGACCAAGGGGTTCATTCATTTGTTAGATCTGACTCTGCAGCTTTTGTTACAGTGCACAAGCCAACTCATTGGATGAAATACTTTTGGGGAGATTTCTGGTAGGCCTTGGTATTGGCGTGAATACTGTTCTTGTTCCAATATATATTGCAGAGGTACCTTTTGTCTTTCGTGTTGAATGGAATACACAATTTGCTTATTTGTTTTGATAGAAACACAAAATAAAGTACCTAAAAATGCTTAGAAACAATCTTAAATTTGCAGTGTTAATTCTCAGAAGTTATGGCTGGTAAAATGATTGGTCAGAGTGTAGCAGAGTGCAGATAATAAGATTATCTGCACTCTGCTACACTCTGACCAATCATTTTACCAGCCATAACTTCTGAGAATTAACACTGCAAATTTAAGATTGTTTCTAAGCATTTTTAGGTACTTATTTTGTGTTTCTATCAAAACAAATAAGCAAATTGTGTATTCCATTCAACACGAAAGACAAAAGGTACCTCTGCAATATATATTGGAACAAGAACAGTATTCACGCCAATACCAAGGCCTACCAGAAATCTCCCCAAAAGTATTTCATCCAATGAGTGGCTTGTGCACTGTAACAAAAGCTGCAGAGTCAGATCTAACAAATGAATGAAACCCCTTGGTCGGGTTTCCTCCCCTCCTACTTTTCTTTGTATGTGAGTGTTACTTGCGAGAGAGGGGAATCTCTGCCAAGTATGATAAGTAATATCATGCATGTAAGTGTCCAACGACACTACTACTAAGTTGAGAAGCATCTTGGGCTTCTATGAGTCAAGTGGTTCACAAAACTGGAGGAAGCTTTATATATAGTTTGCCCAAAAGAATCGATAAATTAATCATTTGCATCTACCATGACTGCTAACCAGTGTTATCGCATTAAAGAAGTAAAGATACGATGCATCACTGTACAACTGGAATGTACACAATCAGCAGCTTGTGGTCAGCATATTTTGGAACAGTCCATGATGAGTAAACGATAATTAGATGCAAGCATGAGAAACAATGAAAGATTTTAAGAAGCTGTTTATAGAGATATTATATTAACCTCTACCTCCAACTAGAGTACTTTGCAATCAAAACAGGCAAAAATATTAGCAAACGCTCAGTAGCTGCGTTACGAAATAACAATATCAAAGTTCATCTTAAGAGTAACTAGATGAGAAAGCCAGACTGACCCTCTCTAACCAGTTTCCATACAATAATAACTGCCGAACCAAATAGTTAGCTGAATTTTATTGCTGAAATCAATTCTTATGAGATTTCATCTGGTACAAAAAATACAATACTGTTGGTTTTTGAAAAGTTGTTCAACACCGAACAATTTTCTCTGAAAGTGAGAGCTGAAGGCTGCCCAACAAAGTAAGGCCAGTTTATAACAGATATGTAACTATTAGCTGGTTGAAGGAGTATGTGATCTGACCCGCAGAAAAAAAAAAAAAAAAGGTAGTATGCTGAAATTTCTCAGCATAGCATTTCAGCTGATGTAGCACTCATTTATTGTCATAGCTACTGGAGTATACTAAAGGATTACCTCACGATTGCACCAAGAATGAGCGGTACCGTATCTATTTGGATTGTGCGCCGACAACCCAGCTATCCACAAGTGAACCACAGCTTATACTTCCGATAAAAGCACCAGCTATAAATATGCTTACTACAAGTCCCTCGAGGAAAGAGTTGCCTTCAAAACCAAGCTCCCTTGCGATGGAGACTATGGGTCCATTCATTACGCTGCAGTGAAGACATTGAGACATTGTGAAGATAGACCATCAAATAGATTATCATAATGGTATTAACCATTAAAAAGAATTCAGTGTACAGATGCTATAATTGCTTGACTAAGGATTCTCTAGACAGCACCTATAACCATTCTCAACATCAAAACTACAAAATATGTAGACGTCTCAAATAGTCATTTCACTGTTGCTTTTGCTGAAAATAGTATGCTCCCGATAACTCTATTCTCAAAATATCAGCACAATTAGACAACAGAAATTTATAGGAACAACCCCACCTATATTCCCTCCAAGACTGACTAACTCAGAATAACTCGTGAACATACTGACCAAGAAATAGCCGCGGGGGGATTCAGTCCTCAAATATTAAAGTGAGCCCTTCCTCTGCACTTACTTTTAAGGAAGGTCATTGCTCAACATCAAGTTTCAGCTTTCACAACTGAATCTCCAAATGAAGACAGTTAATTCTCCTCACTGCCTAAACTCCATTTCAATGGCAAACTCGCTCTCTAATGCCTGATCTTAAGCTGGGGATCAGGCTTTCTATTGGGTAACTAAATTTCAGAGCTGATGATGTCCACAATTTATATCCCTTGGTTCAACGTTCAATTGCAGTGGAACCATAAATTAGTCTCAGGTGCATATCTGCTCATGTTCCACAAAGCGGTTTGCATTTTGGCAACACTTTGCATCCATTGTCACAGTAAAGCCAAATCTTGCTAAATTATGAACCACAAATTAAACATATAGGCATCACGATGAAAATGAGATGTTGACACTGCCAAGCTGTCACTCGTAGAACCAGAATAGGCAGTTCTCGGAAAAGTTCTTCTTAAGCCTTTGTTCTCTGTGACAACGGTCAAAATCAAACGAGTATAGTACGTTATCAACCCATGGAATAAGGATTTAAAATGAAAGGAATAACAACACAGACTTTCCAAACAAACTGCAAATCTTCCAACAATTAAGAGATCTTCGCAGAACATTGTCATCTCCATTGTCGATACAATAGATACATTACAACACAGTTTTCGAAAACAATAAGACTTCTGAAGTAATCAACTATGTGCTGCATAAAATGATTTTAGGATCATGATCCTAAATTCCTTTGCTCGTTGCCCAGAAAGAGATGTGTCAACCACTCCTTTACCCGCGCTCGTTAGATATTGGCACATAACATGCACTTGGTAAAAAGCATACCGCAGGATGGAACCGTACACGCACGTACAAAGACAGAGCTTCAGACATATAAGAGGAAGACACGCTGACAGAGACTCACCCAATGTGATAACCGAATAGGAAATTGGACATGGAAGCAATCAGCACGTGAGGAAAAGCGGGAAGCCATCCCGCATCGAGGCCTCCGCTGCGATCGCCGCTCGAAGACGGCGAATCCTCGCTCTCTGCATCAGCGAAACATCCGAAACTTTCAGATGATAACTCCCGAACTAGCCAACAAAAGGAGAAACAGGACAATAGCATGTTCAGTAAAAGAGTAGATAGAGCAGAGGGACCTGGTTCATTCGTTTTCAACTCCCGAAGTTGCTTATCCGCCGCCGGAGGCACCTTGACCTTCCTCGGCGAAGCCGAAGGTCAAGACTAAAGAAAGGATCGTTGCGGACACCAGAGGAACAGATTCTCCGGTGAGGAAGAGACGGAAGCGTGAACGGAACCGCACCGTACGGTTGATTCAGAAGAGTCGTAGCTGTTGCTGTAGCTGTGGCCATCGGAGGGTCGCGGGGGAAGAGAGCGGGAGATCGCTGTAGGGCAGATGAAGCTGCGAGAGCGAACGAACGAGAGAGGGACGGAATCTCGCGATGAAATGATCATTGGCGGCTGGCGAACTGTAGAAACGGGTGGACACCTGCCCCGTCGGGTCGGACACAATTGGCGGAATCGAGTTACTTTATCAATTTCGTTTAATTTGATTAACAAAAATTTGTTAATGTGACTTTTTGAATTTTTTTTTTTTTAATGTGACGATGACTTGACTAAAGCCACGTCCTTTTGTCCAAATCTCAATTTTAATACCAATTTTATTTAAATTAATTTTAAAAACATGCTAAAAATAAAGAAGAAAAAAAGGAAGGGGGGTGTTTTGGTTTTGAAGAATGCAAAAGCAAAAGTAAGCAGCAAGGGCTGAACCAAGCGTCCGCCGCCCCGCCATAGAAAGGATAGGTGATGGCGAGGAAGTGGTCGGTGAGGGCTGAACCAAGCGTCCGATGCCCTCACCATCGTTGAAAAGGGCGAGTGATAGTGGGGAAGTGGGTTGGCCCGACTAGCCATCACCAACCCTCTTCGCGACCAACCCTCATTGACCGCTTCCCACTATCACTTGCCCTTCGGGCGTTGGTGGGCCAATGGCAGCTAGTTTTGCTTCTACGTTATTATTTCTTTTTAGCTTATTTTTAAAATAATTTAAAAAAAAATTAATAAAAATCATATTTGACCAAAATGACGTCATTTTAACTAAGTAGGAGGGGATAAAATATTTAAAAAAATCACGCTAGCGTTTTCATTAGACAAATTGGATAAAGTTAATGGAACGACTCTATCACACTAATTAACAAATTTATGACTCAATTGCACTTTTTGCGAGTTTTAGAACTTCTATTGGACATATTCCCTTTTTATGAAATAACGACATAAATGATCTCCAAACTTTTGCATATAATATGAACTCTAAATTTATATCTGTTCAATATGATTCCTTAACTTTATTTCAATGTGTAATATCTTCTCTAGGCTTTTCATTTGTTCAATACGATCCATCAACTTTGATAAATACTTAATTAGTCATCGGACTATATGAAGATGCTCAATGTTATCTTTCCATTAATTAAAGTTAAGGGACAACATGGATATTTTGTACAATCCGGTGACTAGATCCAACATGTGCAGAAATTCCAAAATTGCATTGAATAAATTAAAAGTTTAGGACAACATTGATATTGGGTTCAAATTCATTAACCATATTAGGCTAAAGTTCAAGATATTTTTTTTTGTATCATTTACCCTTTTCATATTAACATGACCTATTGGATACAACAACTACCTCGATTTCCTTGTTTGCCAACAAAGATTCATTTTGAATTAACATCATTTCCCCATATTTTTACATGCGTCCGTATAATTACGCGAGAATACTTTATAAATATCCAGATGACAAACAGATACGATAACAAGATGCGAATTATATTCTCTTTTTATAGGAAACAAAATATTGTGTTTCAATTGAATAAAGAAGCGAGGTCTTGTTCCAAATCCGAATTCAATACCTTAAAATCGGCCATACATAATTGATATAATTTTAACTAAAGTGGTGGATATTTTAACAAGTGACTCGCACATACTGTTCGATACCAGCTTGTCAACTATTATTATGAATTAGTCTAATAAAAACTTGACATATTCAATCACCATCGCCAAACTTATCTCTCTTTTTAAGGTTACTTCCAAAACACGGACTTGCCCGCTTCAGTGACTACGTGCATGGGAAAGGGAACTACGGGCACCACATAATGGCAATTGCTACGATAATAATCACTAGAAAGATCGAATGCGTTGTCATCATAACGATACGTTAGCTAACAACTTAAAACGCGAGAGGTTCTGTAGTCATTCGATAAACATCATAGCAGTGTTCAGTCGATCAATTTTAGCCAACGTTTTCGACGTGGGCATTAGTGATTTGAGATGACTTCCAAGTTGAACTGAAAATTTATCGCCATTTGAGTGAAAATGAAAATTACTCCAATGCAAGGCAGAATTGAAAATGTGAATTCATCGATGAAACTATAATATATCTCACCCAGTCGCTAAAAGTTAGTGGATATAACTTCATGATAAGTTGTTTCTCGACCAACCAAAGAGTCCAATATGTCGCCAATCAATCGAGAAAGAAAAAATTCGACCAAAAAAATAAGAAAGAAGGAGAGAGAGAGAGAGAGGAGAGAGAGAGAGAGAGAGAGAGAGAGAGATCTGTCGAGGGAGACTACATCCTCGAAGACCTCCGGATAAGTGCGGGGCCTACCTACTTCTCAATCATTGACAGG
>JAGVVM010009679.1:0-16124 GCA_019149425.1 Psidium friedrichsthalianum | reverse complement strand
GGCTTTTCTTTGTTATATAACTTTCTGCGCGATAACTTATGGATTCCATGATCATCCAATGATGAATGCGTGATCTAGAAACTACTAATTTGACTTTTCATTTTTGACGAAATTTCATGATAGAGCGCTTTTACTTTGTTGACTATCTCATATATCTATTTCATAGCTCGAAATAGGAGCCGTGCACCGCTCATTGGATTATAAAAGAAATGGCTGATCATGAAAAGTGATAATTCATTACAATCATTTGATAAGCAAACATTTTTTCTGGCCTGACTATGAGTTAGAGCTTAGAACGACATTGCGAAACCTGCTGACAGGCAGTAGCGGCTTCCAACTTCTAAGGTAGTATATGGTAGCCGTTTAGCATTCAAAAAAATGAGAAACTGTTCCGACGAGTAAGTTTCAATGTTTTAGCGCCGAAACGTTAGTACGGAAATCGGAGCAGCCGCACTCCTACAACTAGCGATGAATGATTAGATCTTAGCAATGAGTCATTGTCTTAGCTCTTACGGCCACATGAATAGTGAAAGACTACTATGCCCTAAAGTCACGAGACTGAAAGTTTAAACTAATGCCTCAATTGCAGAAGGAACGTAGAGTAAACATCCTCATAGCATTCTTCTCTGCGGTCTTACGGCTGCCCCCCCCCCCTTTCCCCACAACCTCCCCCCAATCATGCAAACGTAAGAGTATTCCGCCCCCTCTGCACCCCCCATTGAGCAAAGAGAGTAAACTAATACTCATTCATAAGCAGATGTGACTTGTGGTGAAAAATTGACATTTTTCTTGCGATGTTTATACTTGATAGCTCGCCTCGAAGTGTCGCCGAACATCCATCTTAGGATTTTGCTTAGACAAAGAATTGAACAATAGCCAATCAACTGGAATGTCGAAAGAGAGGGGTTAGCCTGGCAGGAAAAAACAAAAAATGAAACCCGCCAGGCCCCATGCATGGCAGAATTGCCAATCCAGAAGGAATGGTGGGCATGAGAGAAGCGAGAAGGAGAGCGCAACCTCATTGAAACAAAAGATATAAGCTGCTAAAGATACTGCTTGACAGCAATATTGTAATATATGTCTGTCGAGACTAGAGTATGCCCCAACATCGAAAACCATTTGTCCAACACTCACCAAAAATACCTTCTATCGTTAAGCCTTAAAGGTAGTTGATGCCATATACTAATTCAAGAGATATAATATGTACACAGAGCTAGCCATAAGATTACTGACATGAAGGCAAAAATTTTAAATAAAAACTATAGAAGGTTGCCCCTCGCTTTCCAATAATGCATCTGCGAGCAAATATTATTTTTAATAAAGAGCCCACCAAGTAGCCACAATTTTTCACAAATAAGAGCATGAATTAAGGACCTTAAACCAAATAGAGCTTGAAAGCTATCAGCGATAGCCTCAAATTTAATGACCCTAATCTTTTCGGCCTGGTCAATGGCATTTTCATCCTTTATGCCTGTTTTTTGAATTCTTGTTTTTGTCCCCCTTTTTCTTTACTATATCTTTTTCTTTCTTTTCGACCTGGATGGCCCCCGAACGCCAGCCATCGGCAATGCTCTGAAAGAGGCTTTTTTGTTTTTTTGGATGCCCACGAAAAGGGTCATCCTCACTTTGATTTGGCTGAGCCGGCCACTCTGCTATGCAAAGGTCCGACCCCCCTCCCCTTCTTTTCTCCACACCACCGCCCATCGCCTCTGAATCCTGCGCGAGGCGTCACCCGCCTAGGCCCAGCAAACTTGCGAGGCGCTTCCACTTGGTCGGGTCTTGTTGGCCCTTATAATATAAGATAAAAATGAGTCGCAGAAAAAGCGAAATAAAAAAGAAGAAAATAAAGAAAATTAATTGCTTTTGAGACGAAAATGCACTTGACTGATTGGAATATTCAGCCCAGCTCAGCGCAGGTTGGCCCTTATTGAGGATAAACATGGCCACTTAGGCGCCCATTATTTGAGACAAAATCTACTTCATGAATTTCTTTAAGAAAATAAGAGACATTTTAGGCCCCTTATTTTGCGGCATATTACTCTTGAATAAATTACCTAATCAACTTGTGTTATTACTTATTCATCATGAAGTATTAAATTCAGTCTTAAAACTTTTTAATTTGCCCCTAATTGAGCCCTAACTAAACTTGTGCTGAAGCCCCAATGTAGTCTATTCTCGCGCCATTGCTTCATGGCAGGAAATCATCTAACGGTGTGCATGGTGCCCGTTTCAAATCCGCACACATGTCATTTAAATACTGAAACGCTCCATCAGGATGGCATTACAGTGCATGACTCTAGAATTGAACAATGTGCAGTGAATTTAGAGCGAAAATGATCGCCGAAGAATGTGTTGCGAATTTGTGCGACCCCCCCCACAAAGGATAATGAGTTTTTTGATTGGCGCAAAATTAAAAATTTTAGAATTGCATGCCATCCTGTAGATGATAAATTTACGACCGAAGCCGGATAATTTCCTTTAAAGATCCCGGCCAGCAATGACAAACCGTATTCGGACTTGACGCTTGCCCGACGCAAGAATTTGAATGTACTTGCGGCATTCAGATCCGAGCAGTAACGCCCGTAAGGTATGCACCTAGCGCGAGTAGGCTCCGGTCCTGGATTTTCTAATTCCCCTACTCAACCAAACACGGTCGAGCCCGGCGAATGAGAGTCCAACAGAGAAATTCCACCAGATCCATCTTCGTTTCTCTTTTTTTTTTCATGCTATTATTTTTTTTTTTCGTTTCTTTTTCTATTTCTTTTTTTTTTTTTTTCCTTTTCTTCGGTTTTTTTTGTGTGCCCCCCCTGTAGTTTATTATGTTTCTTTTTTATTTTTTTTTTTTTTGGTTTTTTGGTGTGTTGTTTTTCTTTTTTGTCCCCTTTTTTCTGTTTATTTTATTCCCTTTATTTTTTTGACTTTTTTTTTTCGTTTTTGTTTCGTTTTTGTCTTTTTTTTTGGTTTTTTTTTTTTCCAATACTTGTTTTGTGTCCTTTTTTTATTTTTTTTATACAGGAGGGAGGTAGACGACCCTCAAGGCATTTCTGCTTGTCCTTTGTGTCCCTTAATATCGTATAAAACTCAGCGGCTAATTTTTTTTTTTTTTTAATTTGTGTGTTGCCCCATGATAGAACTATCCCGTTCATTTCACTCGTTGCCCAGATGCCACGATCGCGTCAAGCGTGTTCGACTTAGTTAGATGATTCATTCGTGGGGTAGCCGCACGCTCTCAACTTATTTATGACATGCTTAAAAACAGCGTATGAAACAGGTTATACTGCGCTTTTAAATCACGCATTTTACACGCCTCGCCTACGTGTTCATATTCAAAAATGCAGAACCCGTAAAATTAAGCCGGCGGCTTGCCACAGCCGAAAAGGTTTGTTGGGGTAGAGCTTCTTGGAAAATGCATTCACTCTCCCCCCCTCAAGAAACGGCGTACGGGACGCTAGAACGCCCCTTTTTTTTTTTTTGAACTAGTGCCGCGGAATGTAAAGATTGGTTAAAGCAAACCATTTTTTTTTTTCATATGCTTGTTGTTGTTGCAATATAAAAGCTTTAGGTGATTTCATATCGACTTTCTTACATTGATTGAAGGCTTAAATATTCAGCATCACTCCCAAATTCTCATGTTCCAAGTTAATCTATATGTTTAGTGCAGTATTGTTTGAGTGAAAGTGTATTTTTTCGGGCACCTTCGAGCTTGTTCGGACTATTCGCCCTATTTGCCGATTTGTACCAAAAATGATCTCAATCAAACTAACAAAACACTCTTGGATTAGTGAAAATGTCACTCATTAAAAATAGGAAAGTGAATTCCTACATCTACCAGAGGTGCAAAATACATTTTGTCAATTTTTTTTCATATAGCATTTATAAATTTTAAATAAAAATATTTGTAAATATTTTATACATATTTTCTTGTTTTCTTTATCTTCTATCAGTTGTTGCCGTTGCTTAGGCCTTAGCGAGGTCAATGACTCAGACCGGGGCACACGATGATTGGAGCCTTGCACAGATCCAACGAGCTCGAGCATTAAGCTTGCTTGAGGTTGGTGAAGCTCGAGCTTGATAGATCCCAAACTTCATTAGTGCCAGTCACCGAGGCTTTTGTGACTGCCAGAGGAGAAGAAAAAAGCACAAAAAGAAAAAGAAAAAGAATAAAAATGCAAATATACCGATCATCTTCCAATTGAATAAATGACATTATGCCCTATATATGCCTAGATGAGGATAAATGGAAAATTTTATTGATAAGACCTTTTCAGTTGTAGCCCCATTGACTTTACATTCCATACATCCACTTTGATTCGATATCAAAATAAATTTCATAATATAAAAACAAAGAAATGTTTTTTGGTCTCAAATAAAGTCATGAGATTGAAATTATTTTACAAATAAGAAAAAAAATCAAAAAATATTTTATGTAACATTTCACGAAACAAAGGAAAAAAACCTTGAAAATGTTTTTTGAGAAATCACTTTGTTTTTTCATAGAGTTTTCCTTCAATCAAACGCACCCTTAATCTTCAATGCCAATTATCAAATGAACAAGCATAAGAGTGAGGAGTGACACTTGGAATATCATCTAGGAAAGAAATTGAAAATAGGAGTAATTTTTTCACACACGTTTGTTTTACGAAAAATAAATAATTTAGAAAATACTTTCATAAAAAACCATCACTTGTATTGCCTACAAAAAATGAATGAATGAAAAATCTATTTCACAAAATATATTTAGACAATAATTATAGTCAATAATAAAAATAATTTCTATTGGCCAATTTTTTCAAGGATATAAGTGATCACTTTTTAAAATATATTTTATAATAAATATTTTATGCGAAACAATAGAGCATATATGTTTATACATCACGGAAACTGTACAAAAATTAGATATGAAACTTAAACTTAAGTTTGCAACAAAAATAACGCCGTCTATATATCTTATCATTATTTGAATTAAAAATTAAATGAAAAAAATAGATAAAAAGAATGTTTTAAATGAGTTGACAATTTGCTCTTAGATAGTGAATAGGCTATTAAATTGGTATTATTGTCTTTGATCAATACACTCGCCTTGGTAAGAGTGTCAAAAAAGTTATAAACCTATGGCATTGGTGCCAATTTTTTTCTAAATGTTTTTTATGTCAATTTAGTCTTAAATCTTTTGTATTTGTGCCAATTGAATTCATCTGGCCAACGTTTTAAAAAATCGCTCACGTGATACCAGTTGTTCTAAAGTGGTACGATCGATGTTGACGTGAACATTTTATTATTATTATTATTATTATTAGTATTATTATATTATTATTATTATTATATGTTTTTCTTTACCTTTTTTTTTTTTTTGCAATTGAGGGCCGGCGACCCTCACCGGCCTCAATCTAAAGAAAAAAATAAAATAAAAAAATAGAAAATATACTAAAAATTATTAAAAAATGTCTATATTAGCATTGATCGTGCCACGTGGGATTACTGGTGTCTATCTCAAGGATTTTCTGGTCAAATTGATCGGATGGACTCATTAGCACAATATAAAAGGTTTAGGCCTAAATTGACTTTAATTAAAAAGTTTAGGACTAAACTAACACAAATGCAATAGATTTATGACTTTTTTTTGACACTCGCCCCACTCACCTCTCCATGATACACAAACATCAGTATATGAAGTATTTGATATATAACCGCAACAAAATAATAGTTATGCCATCCTCAACTCGTCATATTTTGCAAAACATCCCCAAAAATATCAAATCTGGTGTACTAAGAGAGAACTCTTACGCGGCTACCACAGAAAGCCTCGTATGGAGCGTCAATTTGCTACCTAGCCTACTAAATCGCACTAACTTTATATACACACATTGTGCCTAATTCCCTTAAAAAAACCTAATTTTAGGACCAATCCCTGATCTTTTTCTTGTGTAAAAAAATCCATAAACTTTAAATCCAGTTCCAATTTGGTCTCGATTTTTTTCTAAAAAAAAATCCAAACTTTAGATCTAGTCCAAAACCTACTTGAACTTTTTTTCCCCCTTAAAAAGTCACTGGCTTTAACTATGGTCCCTTTGACCCCCCCTGTGGTCTCAAATTTTCTCTTAACTTTATTTCATCTAAAAAAATTACTAATTTTCAATCTAGTCTCAAATCTGTCTTCATTGACCTTTTTGCTATTAGTTGTTTGATGTTGCATTTCCATGTTGGTAAGACATCACAACGCAAGGTATGAAATCATTCTTTGATATGAAAGTTAGAGAAATTAAGGATGACTCATAATGATTTTTGTACAAGTGCTAACGGGGGCAAAGTTGGGACTAGAGTTAAAGTTGGTGATTTTGTATAGCTGAATTTCTTTTCCTTTTTTTCCCCGTTTATTTTATTACTTGTTAGATCTATTTAATCAATTTTTGTTTAGTTTCAACTTGTCTTTTTTAAGCATAGAAGTGGTCGTTAATTTCCTTTTGTTTGCAAACCAATCCATTAGCGTAGCATTTACGTTCTTATCATATGAATATTATGATATCATTAGCAGAAGGTGCGATTGATCATTATTTTAATATATATATCTAAGCCTCAACAAAAACACTCTTTTTTTTTAAAGGAAAAATAATGATGTTGAAAGAAGATGTTTGCTGGAAAATATGTATAATTCTGAAATATTCAAAACATTGATTGTGCTGTGCATGTCACGGGTACGGTAATGCGTTAAAAATGAGGATGGTTCCTTGTTTGTTACTATTTTTTAGAATCAGTTTTCATCGGTTTCATTCTTAGTAAAGAAGAAAGAATTTTTCAAAATAGATGTTCACGTAAATATAGACATTATGCAAGAATAACATGCGATTTCAGTCGATTACTCTCCTCAAAAAAAAATTTATTTAATAAGCCAATTCTTTTTAGCAATGACTCGATCGTGTAAATTTTATAATTAATTCGATAACTCTCTATTAGGACATGAGCGACGTCTGTTTTTTTCTCTAGCCGATTCAAGTGAAAAGAATAGACACCCAAAAATCTTTTGACAAGCCTTCGAGTTGTGCAATGTACTCTACGAGATTGGGTTGTCCGGTTTAGATTGGATCGAAAACTTATCTGATCCTGACCGTATCCTCGAAAAGTAAAAACGATGCAAGGACTCGTTGCATAAAGGCTGATTTTCTCATCGCATTTTCTCCCCAAAACTTCTAATCGAGAACTTTTAACCTTGATAAACTAATTCCGAACAATTAAGCAGATCTCTTCTAGCAAATTTTGTAAATCAAATCAAATTTGACTTTTTTTAAAGGGTTAATACCATATAAAACCTCAAACTAATATTCACGAGATAAATTTACCGTAAATTGATTTTTCAGCCAAAAATAACCCTAAATTGTACACTTATGATAAATCTACTCTAAATTAATTTTTAACCACACCAAAACACCAAACTGGTACGCCTCAGACAAATCTAGCCTCCGATAATTTTCATTAAATTGAATAATACCTCGAAAAATTTTAACTGATACATTTAGGGCAATAGAGGGTAAAAACCCTAACTAGTACATCTGTCAACTGCCATGTGTTATTTAATTCACCAATTTGACAATAAATTTTAACGAAAACTAAATAGAGGGTAAATTTTATTACAGATGTATTTGTCTGAGATTTTTGGTGATCAAAAATTAATTTAGGGTAACTTTGTCACAAATGTATCGGTTTGAGATTTTTTTCATGGTATTAACCCTTTTTTAAATGGGAAATCGCTTAGAATTAGTCATCAATTGCCTATGAGAGCCAAAATTGTAGGGATGAGCATGGTTCCATGGTAGAAACATGGACCTAAACTAGGATGGTCCCTACTGATCTAGTTCTAGATTCTAAGTTATGCATGATAGGTTTCAGATTCAAAAATTGAAGAATCTATTCTAAGGACAAGTTTCGGGTAAAACCTGGAACCTAAACCTATAACCGGTATAAGATTTTGTGTTTTTTTTTTATATATCATGGCACGATCTTATAGTATTTTTATGTCGTCCTATGATGAGTGTGTAATCTTGACCATTAGTCTGAGCTTTCATTTTCAATGATATTTATAGTTAAACTTTTGCTTTATTAATGTTTCCATATTTATTCACATGTTTAAATATAAGTCAGTTGATTGTAACGGTAAATGGTGATCATTAAAGGCGATATTTTACTACAATCGTTCAATTAAGATATAGGTGAACTT
Organism: Psidium friedrichsthalianum; assembly: GCA_019149425.1. Taxonomy (NCBI): domain Eukaryota; kingdom Viridiplantae; phylum Streptophyta; class Magnoliopsida; order Myrtales; family Myrtaceae; genus Psidium; species Psidium friedrichsthalianum. The sequence goes on along the minus strand of JAGVVM010009679.1, from coordinate 7,915 downwards.
AGCAGATCTTGAAATTTGTAACAAGATAGGTTTGCATGCATGATAATTTTAATTTTTGAAAAATGAGGAACTTATTTTGACGGTAGGTTCTAGATTTCGTGCAAAACCTCACTCTCTCTCTCGACATGCGCTCACCATATCGAATAAGAAAAGGAAAACAACGAAGGGCGTCCATTTTACTCGTCCCCGCCATGCTTCTTTAGCGTGAAATCGCTGAACGTACAGTATAGCAACGTCATCAATTAAATGCAGGCAGGTGGGCGTCTTTCTCCCTCTCTCTTGCATGCATGGTTTGGGGAGCCTGGTCATAAAGTTTGGAACGTAAAAATCCAAATTGTATTACGATATGCTGAACAAGTAAAAGTTAAATAATCTTACAAGAAAAGAAAAGCCAAATAAAAAGGGAATAATTAATTTACGGAATATGCTAGGTTAACGTTACCAAATCTACGGGATACGTTAGGCTATCGCTACCAAAATAACAATGATGCAGCTGTACAATTCATAATATTGGTGTTTCCCGATTTTCACCAGTCAACGTTGCTCTCTGTCTCTGCACCCGGTTAAGCTCCTCCGACCCTGCAAGCAAGAACAGATGCTCTGTTTTCTGCACTGAAAGCAGAGTCGACCTCTGCCTACTTCGTCTTCTCTGTTTTGGCAAGGATTGCTGACTAGAGCTTGGGAGTGAGTGCTTCTTCTTCTTCTTCTTCTTCTTCTTCTTTGAAGTCTTGATTTTGGTTGCGTCTACGAAACTTTATCCCTTCTTTTCGAGAGTGCCACTGTTGCTGAAAATGCGCATGAAAAAGGCATGTTTCGTGGCAGAGGACTCGAGAACTTCTTGATTTTTGCTTTTCGTGGGTGTTGAGGACATTGCCTCTTTTTTTTTTTGCCTTCGGACATTTCCTTTTTTCTAATCAGATCTTTCATTTGGCGGTTTCTCCCAGGTGTGTGTCAGGTTTTTCCCAACACTACGATTCTTTCATCATCTTAGCTCTTTGTTATGATAATCTCTCCTCTTTCCCCACTCTCAACAACTTTTTTAATTATCATTGAAGAGTTCCTTTCCGTTTCAAGCCTCGTTGCTCCTTTTTGACTTCCGTCTTCACCTTGTCTTCCACTTTGTAAGTTGTCCTTACAAGGAGAATAGCAAGGACAAGGTGGCGCTGTGTACGAACCTCTGCTGGACAGAGAACAGAACCACGACCACTCTCTTTCGCCACGGCGGGATTTCTCAGCAAGATGTCGTTTGGTGGTTGAATCCGCTGATGAAATTGGGGAAAGAGAAGATCCTCCAAGATGACGATATTCCGCGTCTCAGGTCGGAAGAGCGAGCGGAAACATGTTACTTGAGGTTCCTGGAGCAACTGCACAAAGGAAAGAAGAAGAACTCGTATGGTGCCTACTCTATCTTGTCCGCGATATTTTACTGCGAATGGAGAGGTATTTTGGTTTCCGGGTTCTTTGCTTTGATCAAGGTCTTGACTCTCTCCACCGGGCCTTTGTTCCTTAGCGCCTTCATCATGGTCGCTGAAGGCGAGGAGGCTTTCGAGTATGAGGGTTACGTGCTAGCTGGAGGATTGTTCTGGCCAAATGCTTGGAATCTCTATCGGAAAGGCAGTGGTATTTAGAGCAAGACTGATCGGACTCCGAATAAGATCTTTTCTGTCTGCGGCGATTTGTCGGAAGCAACTGCGGCTCTCCAGTGCAGGGAAAATGGCTCACTCTCCGGGCCAGATAATACATTATGTCACTTCAGACGCTTATAGGATCGGTGAGTTTCCTTACTGGTTTCACCAGATATGGTCGACTAGCCTGCAGCTGTGCCTCGCATTAGTCATTGTTTACTACGCCGTGGGGCTGGCAACTTTGGCGGCTCTGACGGTGCTCATATTGACTGTCGCCGGGACTCATCCGATGGCCAAGTTGCAACTCAAGTACCAAAGAAGACTCATGGAGGCTCAAGATAAAAGGCTGAAGGCAATTGCTGAGTCTCTTTCTAATATGAAGGTGTTGAAGTTGTATGCTTGGGACAAGCACTTCAAGAAAGTCATCGAGGAGCTAAGGAAAGACGAGTCAGAGGGGATCGCGGCGGTTTTGCGGCAAAAGGGTAACTATTTAGTTCTGTTCTGGTCTTCGCCAGTTTTAGTTCCCGTCGTCACTTTCTGGGCATGCTACTTCATGGGCATTCCCTTGACGGCAAGCAATGTCTTCATATTTTGGCGAGTTTAAGAATCGTTCAGCAACCGATCAGATTGATCCCTGAAGTGGTCGGGTCCTTCATCGAGGCTAAGGTTTCATTGTCTCGGATCGCTGAGTTTCTAGAGGCACCTGAATTGGAAGACAAACCAACAAAGCAACAGAGTGATACTGAGGTGCTGGAAATGGCTGTTTTCTTGGATTCACGTGAGATTTCTTGGGACAGTGGTACCTCGAAGGTGACATTGAGGAACATAAATTTGTCGGTCAGAAAAGAAGAGAAAGTAGCTATATGTGGGGAAGTTGGGTCAGGGAAATCTACCCTTTTAGCTGCAATTCTCGGAGAAGTTCCATTTATCAATGGCATAGTAAGTCATTTGGGAATTTCTAGTTGTCCATTGTAATTGCACCACTAATATTTTTCTAGATAATCAAATACGACAAGAGAATTGTACTATTTCCTCGCGATGTACCGTTTATGAGGTCATAATTAAATCAATTAGCAACTGAAATGATTGAAGACTTACTGGTAATCCTTGACACATGTTTAGGTGCGCGTTCATGGAAGGATGGCATATGTGTCTCAGACAGCGTGGATCCAGACCGGGACCATACAAGAAAACATCCTATTGGATCGGCCATGGACTCCGTCAAATATCGAGAAGTAATCCAGAAGTGTTCTCTGGCCAAGGACATCGAGATGTTTGCCTTTGGCGATCAGACTCAAATAGGGGAGAGAGGCATCAATTTGAGCGGCGGACAGAAGCAAAGGATACAACTTGCGCGCGCTCTGTATCAGGACGCGGATGTGTATCTGTTGGACGATCCCTTCAGCGCCGTGGATGCACATACAGCGACTAGCTTATTTAACGTGATCTCCTCTAAAGAACAGTGAAATTTCTGTTCTTTTCCGTATGAAGTTCATGAAATGATGAGATTTTTGCTCGTTGTTGCAGGAATATGTCATGGAAGCTTTATCCCGGAAGACTGTTTTGCTTGTCACGCATCAAGTTGACTTCCTTCCAGCTTTTAACTCTATCTTTGTCAGTAACTCGTTCAGCTAAAAAGCAAGACTATTTTTTCCACTTTTCCCAATTGGTTCATGGTGTTCCTGAACAGTTGTGTTTCTTGACAGTTAATGTCATCTGGGCAAATCGTAAGCACCGGCTCGTACGATCAGTTGATGGCCTCGTGTGAAGAATTCCAGGACCTTGTGAATGCGCATTACATGACCGCAGCTTCTGGAAATCAGATTGGAATTGTTCCACAGATGCGGCCTGGGCATTCGAAGGAGGAGATCCAGAAAATACTCCTGGAGGAACAAGTCGAGGCCTCTCCAGGAAGCCAACTGATTAAGCAAGAGGAAAGAGAGATAGGAGACAGCGGCTTCAAGCCCTACTTGCAGTATCTGAAACACAACAAGGGCTTCTTGTTTATCACCTTGGCAACTATAGCTCACTTCATCTTTATAGCTGGGCAGCTCGCGCAAAATTACTGGTTGGCTTCTGAAGTCAACAGTACGAGTGTGAGCACTGCCGAGTTGAACTCTGTTTACACTGGCATCGGCATTACCCTCTCTCTCTTTATGCTCATCAGATCGTATTTCGTAGTCTATTTAGGTTGTGGCGCCTCAGACTCCATATTCTCGGTGTTGTTGCACTCCCTTATTCGAGCGCCAATGTCGTTTATGACTCGACTCCTTGGGAAGAATACTCAGCCGGGTAAGAACATAATCAGAAGTCGAATCTGTGCTGTGCTTTGAAGATGTTTGAGACGAATGACATTATTTGCTGAACTTTATAGGTTTCTTCAGATTTAAGCATCATCGATGTTGATTTGGCGTTCAAGTTAAGCACTGCGCTCGGGTCCACGATGAATACCTACTCGAGCTTTTGATACTCGCTTTTCTTACATGGCCGGTTTTATTTGTGATCATACCCATGATTTATCTGACGCTGATCATACAGGTAATGCTTATGCCTCAGATCAATTAGTTGTTCCTTAATAGGCAGAATTCTGCACACCTACCCCCTCGGAGACTTCTTCCTGTCATTCAAACTTTTGATGCAGCATTATTTTGTCTTGCGGAACTGCAGAAATACTACTATGCTTCTTCAATGAGTTGATGCGGCTCAATGGCACAACCAAGTCTACACTATCAAGCCACCTTGCCGAGTCCATCGCCGGAGTGATGACAATCAGAGCGTTTGGCCAAGAAGACCGATTCTTTTCAAGAAGTCTTTGCCTTATCGATGCGAATGCGAGTCCACACTTTCACAGCTTTTCAGCCAATGAGTGGCTGATCCAACGTCTGGAAGTCCTGTGTGCTATCGTCCTAACGTCCTCAGCCCTTGCGATTACTTTTCTCGATCTCGGGTCCTCTTCCTCTGGTCCGTATCAGTAAAAAGCTCAATTCAGTTGTTCATATCGAGACTTTCCCTAGAAAATCTTGGCTCTTATAGTTTGAATCTTTTTACTTTGGCACTTTCTGGCCTGATGACTAGCTCTACTAAAGCCGCTATGCATCGACATGTTGGTTCACTTCCCTTTTCAATGTCATCTAGGAAACAGGTTTCCAACTTTGAATATTTTAGTGGGTGTCGGGCCTCACACTTTCATTTGATGCAGGCTATGTCGGAATGGCACTGTCGTACGGTCTATCTTTAAATGTCTTCCTGGTCGATTCAGTGCAATTCCAGTGTTCGCTGTCGAATTTGATCGTTTCCGTAGAAAGGCTAGAGCAGTACATGCACATTCAAAGCGAAGCTCCGGAAGTGATAGAAGATAGCCGACCTGCGCCGGACTGGCCTTCTTCCGGCAATGTGGAGATTTGTGATCTGAAGGTAGACATATGCACCATCAAAAGTGCACCTTCCGATTCAGGACTTGTGTTATAGCTTTGCTTAGGTTTGATCATTGAGACATCAACAGGTGAGGTATCGGCCTGATTCTCCCCTTGTTCTTCATGGGATAACCTGTAAAATAAAAGGAGGGCACAAGATCGGGATCGTTGGCCGGACTGGCAGCGGAAAGACGACTCTCATCAGTGCTTTGTTCCGTCTAGTGGAGCCTACCGATGGGAAAATAATAATTGATGGCCTAGACATAACCACTATCGGACTTCATGACCTGAGATCACATTTCGGGGTCATACCACAAGATCCGACACTTTTTGCCGGGACAGTTCGATACAACCTGGACCCCTTGTCGGAGCACACCAATGAAGAAATATGGGAGGTAATTTCCAGCATCTCTCGAACTTCGATTGGCGCAAGTTTGTCTCTTTTACTAAGCGTACTCGCATTATAAAAGCAATCGAACGTTGCATAACTTCAAGCTTATGTGAGCTCCTGAGCTAAACTTTAAAAGGAAGGACGTTGCTGTTATGTCTCATGATTGATTGAATTTCCGTGGAAAAAGGTTCTTGGAAAATGTCAGCTCCGGGAGGCCATACAAGATAAAGAGAAGGGCCTGGAATCGCCAGGTAACAATGAAGTCAAACCGCAAAATTTAGTCTTAAATATGCTCATAGTCAATCATCAACAGATTACACAAACTCGGATTGCAGTCGTACAGGATGGATCTAACTGGAGCATGGGGCAACGGCAATTGTTTTGCCTAGGACGAGCGTTGCTGAGGCGGAGCAGGATCCTAGTCCTGGACGAAGCCACCGCGTCTATCGACAACGCAACCGATTCGATCCTCCAGAGAACTATACAAACGGAATTCGCAGACTGCACGGTCATAACCGTGGCCCACCGGATACCCACCGTCATGGACTGCACGATGGTGCTGGCAATAAGCGACGGTACAGTTAAACTTACAGAGAACTGCTAAGCGAGAGCCGACAGTAACCGTGAGAAGTACATGACATTCTTTGCATTTTAACAGGGAGATTGGTAGAGTATGACGAGCCGATGAAGTTGGTAGGCAAGGAAGATTCATTGTTCGGGCAGCTTTACAAGGAGTACTGGTCTCGAACGTCGAATGCGAGTAATTGCTCGGAGAACTTTTGAGATGAGGCTTGCGGAAGCCGACATACATTATCCGAATGCATTGCGTGAGGCGAGTTTCTTTGTTTAAAGAAGTTGGAAATGCCGTATGTAGCTGATTTTGCTGTTCCTCTTTCCGCGTTATAATCTCTATTAAACACAAATTGCTTATTTTGGAACCTCTCTCGAACACTAATATAAGAAAATAAGGAAATGCTTCCCTTGACGATATAATTTCAACCGTAGATCCACGCACTAGATTGCATGTTTTGCATAAAATACTTATTTGATTGTGAGATCGTATGATTAGAAATAACTGAAAATACTATTATACTGTCAAGCTAGTAATTTCAAAAAAATAATGGGATTTTCGTAAAGATATTCTTCCTTTTGATAGGCAAAACATAAACGTACTTTCGCAAAGGAAATATAATGTTGTAAGTATCTGCTCATCAGAAGCTTCTAATTCTTTCCTATTCTAACTTTAGTGTTTGACCCACAAAAAGAAATTTAGTGAATTTCTTTATGGAAAAAATGTAAGTTTCGACATCTCAACGATTACTAGTTTGTTACAAGAAATAAAAACTAGAGTGAGATAATATTTGATAATCAACTTAGTCGGTTGCTCTTTCGATTTAATTAATCTTGTTTGATTTTGATGGTTCAAATTGCGCAAAGATGGACTTTTTTTATAGCCCACATAAAATATAGGCCTAATACTCAAAAAAACCTCAACTTTATTATTTATCCTAATTATATCCAAAACTTATTTTTTGTCTCATAAAAAACCTCAAACTTTTACTTTTGTCCCAATTCTACCCTCTTGCCCCAATTCTACTAGCCTAATACCTAGAAATCCCGACTTTAGCATATGTCCAATTTTATTCAAAATTTTTTATGTCTCATAAAACTTCTCAAATTTTACTTTTGCACCAAATCTATCACTGTTAGTCTTCTGTACATAATCATCATTAATTAATTCTACGTAATCCTATGCGGCTTTTCTCGCCAACTTATCAATTAATTTTCGAAATTGAAAAAAAACAAGTTCAAGAACGATGATATTTGAGATTATTCGTCCAAATAATCAATCTCCATGTCTAATTGTTTTTTGAGCTATTGAGTGTCGGAAAAATTTGAAATATGCCATTTTGAGTGGCTCTATATCTCTCAATAATATGTATGTAAAGCAGATAGCAAAAGAGAAGTTGCGAGGTTTTTCATGTCATTTTGGTGATGTGTTATTCATTAATGCAGGGAAAAATTTCAATAAGAGCATAAAGTGCCATCATTTATCAAATAAGGGCTTGAAGTGCATCTTGTGTCAAATAAGGTCATGAAGTTCTCAAATTATCTAATCGAAGGCATTTTCGTCATTTCTTTTTAACTTTTTTTTTCTATTTTCATTTTCTTCCTTTTTTTACTTTCCTTTTGACCTTTTCCTCTCGCTCCCCTCCCCTCCCTAGACCATCGTCCCCTCGCAAGAATCAGCAGAGCATAAACCTCACACAAGAACAGACTAAAGAAAAAAGAAATTCTCACACAAGAAAATCGAAACAGAGTAAAAAAAAAAGACAGAAAATCGAAACAGAGTGAAAAAAAAGGCAAACAAAAAATCGAAACTAAGCCTACTCTAACCCAGAAAACGTGAACAAACTCAACACAAATGAGAAAAGGGAAAAAAAAAAAAAAAAAGAGTTTTTTCCATGCTTCGTCGGACAAGAAAA
>JAGVVM010009678.1:0-10385 GCA_019149425.1 Psidium friedrichsthalianum | reverse complement strand
TTGAGTCCTAAAACTTACAAAATATGCAATTAAATCATCGAACTTATCAAATTAGTGCAATCAAGTCCTTAAATACTGACATTTCTTTGTTTTTGATGTTTTCTATGTTCTACAAGGCGATGACAAGGCCAAAACACAACACATAAAACTAAAATGACGTCATTTTGGTCCAAATATGATTGTCAGTATAATTTTTTAAAAAATATTAAGTTAGCTAAACTAGAGAGAAAGAGGGGGGGAGGGGGTGAGAAGCCAAGCTGTGCGGTGGGGGGATGGCCAACAGGTTTAGCTTATTTTTAATTTAATTAAAATAAAATTTGTATTAAAATCATATTTGAACAAAATCAATGTTGCTTTAGCCATGTCATCGCCACCTAGGATGAGAAAATAATTAGAAAACCACATCATCATTTTCATCAGCTAGTTGGACGGGTTGCACAAATTTGACAAAGTTTTTACTTGATTACACTTTTTTTTTCAAGTTTTAGGACCCAATTACACTTTCAGGCAAGTTTTGAGACTTTTAGTACACCTATCCACATTTGAGAAAGAAACACGAGAGACTCGTTATGTGTTCGGTGGAAAATTGTTGTTGCACAATGTGATCGAGGGGCTTCGAGCATGTTATTTTTTGAGTTCTCGTGTAAAACTATTTTAAATAGGACCCCGATTTTAGAGCGTGTCTACATTGATTTTTACATTTTATATATTACTTCTATTTAGTCAAAATCTTTCAAGTCAAGCACTTGGAATTGAATTTAATGCAACAAATATGAAATTTGCCTGGAAACCCCCCCGGATGATATTATGGAGTTGACAAAATCATATATTTCTCATTATTATTCGAAAAATGTAGATGTTATTTCATTTCAGATGTTGTTGATATAAAGGATACTCTATCATTGTTGATGGAATTTGAAGTACAAAGTGAGAAAGACTAACTGAAGCTTAATGGACCATCATAATGGGTGAACAACTCGAGGAGAGTGGGAAGTTCACGAAGATTTGGAGGTACCGTGACGAGATGAACAACTTAATAAAGTTTCAATCTCTCATGCACCAAGGAGAACAAAATGGATGGTAGCTTGTAGTCGATTACTGGCAGGAAGCTTCGATAGACTTATGAGAAGTAGATAGAAGTATCTTACCTGATTTCTGTAATATGAATAAGAATATCTATATATTTATTTGAACTAATACTGTAGGTCAAAAGGAAAATAGCCGCTAACCTTGAGATGGACAATCGAGAAGGAATATTTGAGGCAGATTAAAATTGATTGTTATTAACTTGGAGAATGAAATATTTTTAAGTATAGCCTACTCTAGTTTGGGAAACCTCACTAATATTAGGAAGATTTGATCGTATGGGCAACCGGATACTCAATGATTGTGCCTATCATCTCCAATGACAAATTAATTTTGTTCAACATTGTCCAACGGCTAGTTTGAGGATCGAAGACAAGTGACAACACATGCTAAAGGACATAGGATGACAAGAAAGCTAGAAACTTTGATATAGTCTCATTTACTCTCTGTTACAAGCGTGGTTTTACTCACTTGTGTCCTACTTTTGTTGAGAGTTGTCGTTACTTTTGTAAATCCTGCTTCCAGAAGTGTGCAAGTGTGTGAGCGATGTGAGTTATTCATAGCGTGGTCCATCAACTTTAGTTTGGAGCAGCACTTGCTAAGTTGCAACCGTTCGATGGATTACTAGTCGACGGCAATTTGTTGGCGGCTATTAGTTTAGGAAAGTGGACACAAGCTTACTCATAAGTCAAACCATTATAAGCTACGCATGCATCGTCTTCTATCGTTTTACGTATCTTGTTCTATCAGTTCGATTTATGTCAAACTCAACTCATCTTATTCCATAAAAATTGTCAAGTGGCAGGTATCACATATGAGTTTTGTCCTTTTTTTTTCAAAATTTATATCAAATTTTGATTTGGGAGGAAAAGTGTTTTTTTCTTCCGGAGTAATAGTAAACAAAGGGGCCATTAGCTGTAGGGTAGGACTCCGCAACGGCGATGGTGGGTCAAGTAGTCAATGACTTTGGTTACAGTTCGTTTCCTCGGCCTTTCTTCCGTCTCAGGAAACCTCGACTAATCTGCGAACGAGGGGCCTGGACTTAAGTACATCATCCTTATTGGGTTTCCAACATGCATCGCGGTCGGGGAAAGGAGGATGGCCTCACATTTTCCTTTGCTTGATCTGCAATTTGCTAAGGGCAGACACCCTTTTCACTACAAAGAAAAATTAACTACTATGAGAACTCTAATGTGCTCTACCCCACAAGTAGAATATTCAGAATAAAACATGAGAAAAATGATTGCAAAAGAAGAAGAAAATATATAAAGTAAAGAAAAGAGTGAATATGACAGAGGAGTTGTAATAAATAATGGGGTTAATACCACGAAAAACTCTAAACTGATACACATGTGAAAAATTTACCTCAAACTATTTTTTTGACTGTAAAAACCTCCAAACTGGTACACTCGTAATCAATTTACCCAAAACTGATATGTTTGTGATAAATTTACACTCTGTCTAACAATTAAATTGATGAATTGGATGACACGTAGCAGTTGACGAATGTATTAGTTTGGGTTTTTTACCCTTTGTTTATCATATGTATATTAATATGTGATATTAACACTAAATAATAATGTTGTAAGATTCATGAGTCATCCTTTCTTAAATCTCGCCTTCTCTTTGGCAGGAGCGACGGATAAAGAAAAAGATGAAACTCTTCCCGACAGCTCTCAAGCAGCATGGAGTGCCTTTGATGAGACCGACTTGTCGATACTTCACTCCTACATTAACCTGGGCCACTTGTAAGAAGCTCTGCTCCTTGAGTTTGACTTGGGATTGGTGATTGATTAGGACAGCTTTCCGCCGGTCAGTCCTAGGAGTCCAACCTAACGGTCTCCTTTCGCGCGAGCATGCATCACATCCCAGCGGGCGGATGAAGGTCAACGGGAGACAACTCCCTGACGATGAGAAAGAAAGATGCAGTGATCATGAATTGCGTGGACAGCTTTCTTAAGACTACTTCATGCGTGGGTTTATTTCAAAATAAAAAATAAAAAATAAAGCCATTTTTTTTCAATAACATTTCATTTTTCCAAACATTGCAGCATGGTACGCTTTTCTACATGCGAGCCGTGAAAGGAACGAAAAGGTCGATAGTACGTATCGTGTTATCCTATGCATCTCGGTAATTTATATTGATTCACGTCATTATCATTATTTTTATAAGTCTCGTTCAACTAATGAAAAAAATGGCAATACAAGTAAAGTTATGTCAATTTTGAGTTACTTTCGTTTGTGTCATGCCTTGTTTGAATGTCTCTAAATCAAAATAATGGTTTGTAAGATGATTGCTGTTAAATAGTAATATATCGTGATTGAGGGTTTACTTCTTTACAAAAGTTGCACAATATATAAGAATCGAATAATAGATTAATAATTCTTTGGATGACCTTTTCTTAGACTCGGTCTACATGATTCAAAGTAAATCACGGCCGTTGATCACATGGATGTTGGTAACTTTGCATATACGTCCGCGATGACGACCTCCCACCCGCCCCAAACCTTGTTCTTCAAGCGAATTTGTGCTTTTCCTTTCCTTACTTTTAAAGAAATTTACCAAGAGAATTTTTTTTCCCATAAAAAAAAAGGAGGTACCCACTTTGTCGTCCAAAGAATTATTAATCTATAAATAAATAAAAATGCAGCTTTTGGCTGTGATTTAGCCGTCGTTGACCAGCAAGAAAATTTTGCCCGAGCGCGCAAGGGCCACATGCTAGCAAATTTTTGATCGTGGACTCGAACGATCGGTTCGTCTACTTGACAAGTCCTCGTTTGGAATAGCGTTGACCGATGATTTATCGAATTAATTAGTCAAAAATAAGAAACAAGTGGCGTCTATTATTGACAGAATAATTCAACTCATTCAATTGACATATAATGATCCTTAAATAAATATGTACACATAAAATGCTAACTCAGTTTTAAATGGGCAAAAGTACACATGGAGGGTCAATATTTATGTACAACGTTCATTTTACTGCTAATATTTTTTTTTATCACTTAAGTGCGAAATCGGAGAAACAATAATCACTTTAGTGCCAATTCCGACAAAAAACGATTACCTGGGTATCAATTTCGGCCAAACAATAACCGTGGCATTTTTTTATTGATTTTTAAAAAATAATTTCCATGCAATATTGATTTTTTTAAAAAAGCTAAATAACTAAAAAATAAATTGAAAATTAAGGGGAAAAAAACAGATGTTGCTGCGGTGAGGGTTTGCACTGCCCTCACCATCACAGCCACACCAATGTCGGCAATGGCAAGCAAGGGTGGGGCATGTGCCAAGGGGGCTGCCTAGATCTGCGAGGTTGAGCCTTTACCAGTGACTATCAAGGGTCGTTGGCCACTGACCAGGCGTCAGCAACCCCCTTGACACATCCCCCACCCTCGTTGGCCATTGCCAGCGGTGATGGGGTCTTTTTTCCCTTAATTTTTAGCTTTTTTTTTAGTTATTTAGCTTATGTTTTAATTATTTTGATGTTACGTGGATTTTTTTAAATTTTTGGCCTTTTCTTTTGTTGATCGGAATCCTTCGACAAGCCGCATAGATGCCAACACGTAAGATTTCCAACAACATTCATTGAAGTTGACACTTAAATAATCATTTTTCAAGAAATTGACACTTAAATGATCAGAAAAATATTGGAATCAAAGTGAGTGCCATATATAAATATTGACATTCCATGTGTACTTTTGCCATTTTAAATGATTTTCAATTTTTCGTTTGAGCTATTAGTCTTACATAATATGAGAGTATCAATAAGGGGTTCGAATGCGGTTAGTTCTTCTCAATTTTGTTTCTATAATTCACCTTGCTTTTCTATTCTTTGTTATAACATGATCACGTCCGCATTTGTCTTGTCTAATCGAAAGACCAAAATGGAGATGTAATTCTAATGTTTCTCCATCTGCTTCAGCTTTCATACAGGATACCAAGGCTTACACGATGAGAAGAAGGTAATGTTGAGTGCACCATGTGAGTGGTGTGAAAGAAAGAAGTCTCATATTGAATGTCCACGGCTAAGAGAAGCAATTAATAATATCCAGTTGACTCCTAACTCAATCGTTTTGATTTTTGAGTATATATGAGTCCAACTAAGTTGTCAATGGGCTCAAGTTAGTCCTTGCCACTATCGTGTCCCAACAAGATCTCCCTAAGACAGTGCAACCCTAGGTGACCACTTGTCGGGGTCAACTAATCTAGGCGAGACAAATCTTGCCATGGTCATGCGACTTGGGCAAGACCTTCGTCGGGGTCGCGAGACCCAATTGAGACAAAACGGAGGCTAATGAGTGGTCGACTAGCAATGGTTGATCTTGCTACGGTGGTGACGGCGGATCTTGCCACTGGTCCATTGGCTTTTCGCTCGGGATTGTGCGACTTTGGCATTGTTTTGTGGAGGTGGCGTGATCCTAGGCGATTCACTCATTGAGATTGAGCCACCCCAATTGAAATCTCATTTGGGTCGCATGCTACCCTAGGCGAGCCATGTGTTACCTAGGGAGACCTGACCCTAGTCGCGCGTTTCCTAGGGTTGCGCGACTCTGGTGTGGATGATACTGGAGCTCGTGCCCTTCTTCCACCTCGGAGTCTCGTCCTTCTCCTCTCTACATTAGTGAATCTACAACTGTCTTTTTTGGTTTTCTTTTTTGCTTTTATGTCTTTCTCATTCTAAAAGTTGGTTTTTAGTGAGCACTTCCCACATCTTCAAACCCTATTTTGCTTTTTATAAAAGCTCTTTCACTCAAGGCCCCTTGTGTCAATACAAAACTCAGAAAAGCAAATCGTTCCCAAACTTGCCGGAAGCGCAGAATTATGGAAGCAGTCTTATTAGTCTGCTTTCTCGTGGTCATAGAAGATGCAAACACGCATAAGCTCTGTTCTTCCTTCCTTCTTTCTTGCCTGAGTAGACTCGTAAGTAAAAGGTTAAAAAAAAAGAATTGGTAAAAGAAGCTAAAGTGATCAGACAGATTTTTCCAAAAAGAGGAAACGAGTATCCCCAAGAGGTTTGGCAGGGACAAAATCGTAAATAAATGATCATCCGAAAGAGGCAAAAGCGACAGCGAAAGTGTCTTTGGTGATTTACCCGGAAAGGGAAATGGAATTGTTGATTTGAGTGAGAATGCATGGTCGTTTCCTAGATTATCATTAAATATTATTTCATACTTGAACTACTCGCGAAGATTTAGTTTACGTCTTGCCTGATTTGTGAATTCAGTGGACTACTGTAGGTGTTCGAAATTTATATTAAAGGGACTGTACTCGACATGAAAAACAAGTCATGTTTGTTATTAATAGGTATTCTTCGACACTTAAAATAGGGAAAAGTACATCTCAAGTGTCAAATCTTGTGTACGGCGTGCACTTTAGTGCCAAAACTTTCAAAACGTTCACTTTAGTGCCAAGTTTTTTTGAAAATCGTTCACTCAGTGCCAAGTTCCATCTGAAGCACACGTGGCTCGCCGGAAAGTCTACGTGGAGGACGACGTGGCTTACCGAAGGACGACTTAGCAATTTAAAGAGCAAACGACGTCGTTGCACTGAATCCATCCAAACATAAACCTAAATTCCTAAATTACAAATCATAAATCCCAAAATCCCCAAATTACAAACCCTAAATTTCCAATTCAACCCTAAATTACAAACCCTAACCCATGGCGACGTGTGAGGGACGGAGGCTATGAGCGATGGTGGCGTGCGAGCGAACTAAACGTGCGAACGGCGGTGGCGTGCGGATGGCGACGGCCGTGCGGACGACGACAGTGTGGCGAACGATGAGGGCGAGCTAGGGATAGCGGAGAGCAAACGACGACAGCAAGCGAGGGGACGGCCACGAGCGAGCAAAGGCGGTGAGCAAGGGACAACCGTGAGCAAGCAACGACGATGAGCGAGCAATTGCGACCAGCGAGGGACAGCAATGAGGGAGTGATGACGACGACTCACAAGAGGGCATTGAAGCGAGAAAATGATGGTGGCGGCTCCACGACGGGAGCAAGTGACGGTGGACTGGAGACCAACAACGGCGACCGAGCGACATCGTTTTTCATTTTTGCCCTTGCACAAGCTACATGGATTTCCACAATGGCAACTACTTCTAAAAAATTTGCCACATAAGATAATAAAACAAAATTGAAAAATCCGCGTAATTCATTTGGCCGGTTGCACTGAAGTGCACGATTTTCTCCGAACTTGGCACTAAAATGAACGTTTTGAAAGTTTTGAAAGTTTTGGTACCAAAGTGCACGCCGTACATAAGTTTTAACATTTGAGGTGTACTTTTCCCCTTAAAATAGCATAAACACTCTAGGTTTCCTCATCGCCAACTAGGAAAAAAATGTTGGTAAATGTTACCAAATTTACCATACTACCGACAACATTTTCATATTCTTATGTATGCCTCCGCTCTAGGGGTGTGGAAGACAACTTGTGAATCTTGCGGAACTGATTGATTGGATAGGTTTGCAAGATAAGTTTCGGATTACAAGATTTCGAAATTATTAGCTACATGTAGGTTTCATAATTTCGGTCGTACAATAACACCTTGTGACCACCCATGCGGTGCAAGTACCCCTATAGAATGATACATGATGCATTGTGTAATATTTATTAATTGGAAGTATGTGCAATTAATTGTATGTTACTTTTTTTCTTTTTTTTCTTTATGACTTATTCACGTTTTAACACGTGACAGCTCAAAAATTTAAAAAAGGGTGGAAACTTATAATTTCTCTATTTTTCTACTTTCATAATTTTATCATTTTTCTTTTCAGGACTATTTTACGCGAGCATGTATTTATTATTAGAAAATGTTCTTCAAATCTTAGTTTTCCGCGAAAGAAATGCACCCTCTATGAAAAGCCAAAAGGGGTCACAGCTGAAATATTAGGGCTGGCATTAGGCGAATGCCTATGGAGCACGTGCCGCAAACTACAATATCCATACCGGAGCATGATAATGAAGACCGCGACATCGGAGCATTGCTGCGGCGATTGCAGCGATGAGCGGCTCTCTAGAGCCGCTGCGTTTGTAACATGTAGTTTTTGACCGTTTCCGGTGATTCGTAAAACAAGATCATACGGTATATTCTTTCGCACGTGTTTGCTTCCTCATAATGCAGAACGTGCCAAATCCGCCAGCCACCTACCGACCTCCCCACAAGACTCATCAGCCCTCATGAACAGGACTCCCAAAGTCACCGGGCCACCCAATTTGGATTCTCCCATATAATAAGTGTGTCCACGTCGCAATTCGAGCCCCCACAAGTCGTTCCCTTTAATTTTGACGTCAGCAGGTACGTATTGCAAGCCCGCACCTTCAAAAAGGAAAAACATCTCTTGTTGCTTGCTCCTGGACGTCAATAGCGGAGCAGGAGAAACGTTTTTCCTTCTCTGGTTCTTCACCGCCAGAGAGAGAGAGAGTTGAGGGAAGTGGTGATACATTGAAAGCCGCGCAGAGGACAGATTCTCCATATTCTCCAATCAATCGCATTGCGCTGCAATTTGGCGAGGCAGGTTCTGGATTCTCTCTCCCTCCCAAGAACTCCCTCTTGTATCTCCTTCAGTCTCTTCATCGCGAGATCGTCGTTTCTTTTTCTGGGTCTTCTCCCAAGTTGAAGCTCTCGTGCGCTCTGAGCCGTGAGACCAATCTGTTTTTTTCGTTTACCCCGTTATTGCGCTTTTTTTTCCCTGGTGGTGTCAACGCGTGAAGCTGTGGACTTTTTATCTTCTTGGTACCTCGGGGATGGGGGTTGCTTTGAGATCTTGTTTTTGCGAAATGGGCTGTTGAACATATTTCTCTACATTTTAATTCGACGCAATGGTGTTACGAGAACCGACCTGTGGCTTTCTGTGAAAATTCTTGCTTCTGGGTCTTCATCGGGACTGGTAGTTTCGTGTTCTTGTCGTTCTGGGGAATTATTCCTTTCCAGGTTTGCGACAATGGAGGACTGCATACGCTTCTTCATACTTTTCTGACATTTGTGCGTCGTGCGTGTGCGAAGAGAGAGAGAGAGAGAGAGAGAGAGAGAGAGCCAAGATTGGGTTGCTTTTTTGAGTTGGTTCCAATTTTGCTTCCCTTTTGCGAGGGTTAAGTCGCTGCTTCTTCTTTATGACATAACGTGAAAATCAAACGCTTGTATTATACTAAAGCTTGACTTATTTAGTTCTTCCGTCTCTTATGATCATAGCTCTCTTGATGATTTATGAAGCTTCATCGTCAGTCAGTGGAAAGTATATTAAATTTTCTCTTTATTGTTTGCGAAAAATGGGCTGTTGATCATTCTCTTCAAATTCTCCACTTCGAAAGCTGTTGGCTTTCTGTAAAAACTGTTGCTTCTGTGTTTTCATCATGCCGCTAGGTTCAGGTCTTGTTTGTTCTGAGGCAAGTGTTCCCTTTACCTGTATATGGTCATTTGACGATTGCACACGATCTTTTTTCAGCTTGTTCAATTTTGTTTCACAGAGAGAGAGAGCAGAGAGGAGAGAGAGAGAGAGAGAGACGGGCTTGCCTTTTTGAGTGGTTTACTTTTTCCTCCAGTTCTCCAGGTTAACTTTGTGTTGTTGCTTCTCTGAATAGTGAAAATCAAAGCTTTTATTAATTTAGAGCCTTATGATTCAAGTTCTTAGGTTGTATAATCATCTCTATTAAATTCATCATATGAGGTTTCTCTGAGAATCTTGTTCAGTCAGTAAACTTTTTGCTCTACTTATCTCTGGTAATATACTTTCCAAATTCCCTCTTTCTGTTGCATTACTTGTCTGAAATGATGGATTACTCATAGGGAAATCAAATTTATCTTATGTATGATTTTGGAATGGATGTATATGGAGGGATGTGTTAGACGTTGGTAATGTTGATGATAGGAGGAGCGGGAAGCAGAAGCTAAAGAATCGTGTTTGGGTGAGATGAGTGGCTGGGAGGTGATTATGAGTTAAAAAAAAAGATACAGATAATAGGGATAAAGAAGGTGAAAGTAATGGGAAAAGTGCCATACAGAAGGGAACCAAGTGTGTGTAAAATGCTTAATTATAATCAGGATGAGGGTGGATGGAAAACAAAAATTATAGCATGTTTAGGTAAGATATGTTGATTTGTTTGAAGGAGGAGGATCCCGGCATGAAGTAGATACAGGGGGGAAGTCCATTCATGGATAGCGAGAAGAAAGATTGGTATCAGGATGATAGAGAAGGGAATAATTATGAAATTGAAGCAGGAAGGATATGATAGAGGAGAAAAACGAGGGCTTTCGAGAAGATTATTTAGGTTACTGTCCAGCCAGTGGGCCTACGGG
>JAGVVM010009677.1:0-21394 GCA_019149425.1 Psidium friedrichsthalianum | reverse complement strand
CTTGCATCCAGTGGCGAAGACGCAAAATTAGCGAGGAATATTAGGGTTATAAAATAGAAAAACAGTAAAAGGTTCCTCTAACGCAACTGGTTGGTGTGATCTTCTGACTACAAAAGTTGTTGTGACAGTAACCGGCCACTATAATCTTAGCATCAACATCATCCTGGGCATATATTGCATGATTATATTTTAAGATGTGGGCCTTTATGCAAAACGAACAAGACGCGGAATTCCAAAACTGATATAGGAATGATTTATTCAGATAATGGGACGCTCTGATCTGCGGTGCAGTATTGCACACAGTAGTACAAAAGGAAAGTTAAAAGAAGTTGTCTGTGAACAATTAGAGCAGTAAACTGCTCATGGATAGTCTCATTCTGCAGCTATTTGCTGGCTCGACAGAAGAAACCTGTCGGTCCATATTTACCTATTTCTGATATCAACAAGTTGCAGCATGATAGCGGGGGGTCTTCTGTACTTTCCACACACAAAAGCAAATTCTAAAGGACCTCCATAGAGAGATGTGATCTCACAATACAAATATTTGCTTTTAGGCTAGCCTAAAGATGAAGGCAATCCAGAAGATAGATAGAATACAATCCAATAACAGTTATTTCAATTGCATATAGACCAGTGTCAATAAACAACTCAGAAATCCCTTTACAGAATAATAACGCTACATTGTCACTACGTCGCCTAAAAGATCTGGAAGAGACCTCACCCTGACTTTTAAAGGAGAGGAAGGAGATCCACTTGTTCAATTGTGTCACCAAACCTTCAATGGCATCACAACAACACTCTGGGGCAAATTTGACCTGGCTTTGAGTGCTCCAGTCATTAATATCATTAGAAAGAAATGCAACGACTATTGCCACGTCTGATACATCTTTTCGTCCGCTTGCAGCTATCATATTCCTTAATAGAGAGCGAACTTCCAGAAAGGCAGAATGTAATGAACGGTAAAAATGCATCAACCAAGATTAAGTCAGCTATTCGCCTCCAATGAGATATCTTGGTACCTGAACATTTGCAGCAAAAGGCCCACTGCCGAGAGGCTAGAATAGGCATATACGACATCCTACAATAATAAATAAAAAACGAAGGCTTAAGTATCCAAAGGTAGAGATATAGTTCAACTAACAGCGCAAAAAGCCCTTTTCTTTCGTAGAAGCAGATAAAGGCTGGTAGGATATATCAAGGTAAAGGTTAGACATATTAAGGATGACAATGATATTTACAGAATGACTTCTTCTCTGAAAAAAGAATCGCATGCCAATCCAATATCAACGGTAACGTCCTTGAATCTGCCACTTACAAAGAGCTCGGATCAAAGTTTCTCAATTAGTTACGAGCCTAACTGCTGCACATTAAAGGTACTTCGGAAAGCAGTAACGAATAAGAAACATGACTGAATTTGTTAAAATTAAATTCGCACAAAGGCAGATTGAACTTGAATTCAAAATCATCCCATTCCAACAAATCGAGAGCCCGACGGATTCGAAACTCCATGCTCCTCGGGCTCAGAAAACACCTAATAACATAAAAACTAAAAAAGAAATCCATAATCTCGTGATTTGGCGCTAATTCCAATATCGCTCTCTCTTCCAATTCAAAATCGACATAGCTACACGAATGAGATCCAGACCCGAAAACGACGGAAAACAACAGCGCACCTGTATCTGAACGAAGACGCGCAAAGGACTACAAAACGTTTCTGCTGAGCGAGACAGGAGCGAATCCAGCGAGTCGAATGCCGCCATTATGGCCCCCCGCTCGCGCTTCATTAGTCAACTTCAGGGAGAAGAGAGAGAAGAGAGCGAGCTGAATCCAGAACGCGAGAACAGAAGAAGTTCCCAGACGAACGGCTCCAATCCCTTCCCCCCTCCCTCCTCTTTTGAAGAGAGCGAGCTGAATCCAGATCAAAAGTCCCCGACGAACGGCTCCAATTCCCGCTCTCGCAGCCCGATCGGTCTCAGATCGCCATGGAAGCACGCGAAAGGAGCAGCGAGAACGCGCAGAGAGAGAGAGAGAGAGAGAGGGAGAGGAGAGGAGAGGAGAGAGAAAGGGGGTAAGAGTGATGGACCGCGTAATTTTATAAGTTTGAAGGTGCTGCAGGTCTCACTCGCGTTGACCGCAAATCGTGAAGAGAGAGAACGACCGTTAGATGGGGGTTATTTATAGGACGAAGCAACCAGGGGAGGGGGACCGGGATGACGTGGCGGTTGTGATTGGGGGGATATTCTTTGCGCAGCATACGTGCGAACTGGAAGATGCCACTTGATGATCCGAATCTTCCATTATTGATTCAGCGTCTTCGAAAGCAAAACTTTCTTTGTCCTCCATTTCGTCTGCACAAATTGAGCAACCATAGCATAAAATTAGCAAATATTAAACACCAGTCAAAAATGATACGACAGTATCTGAATTGATTTTTCTTTTAATTTTTTTTTCAGGTTCCGACTATTTTATTGAAAAATGAATAATTTAAAAAATATTTTTTAAAAAAATAATCATTATATTGCTGAAATAATTAATCAATAAAAATATATTCACTTGTTGGACTGCAAATTTATATCAAACATTTTTCGTTCATATATTTTTGTAAGTGACACAAAGAAAATATTTTCAAACCATGTATTTTTTTTTGGGGGGTATGTGCACCCTTAATTTAAGTTTCTACGGTGCACGTACTTGATTGTTTTTTTTTGGGGGGGTGAAATACTTCAAACTTACTATAAACATAAAATTTTTATACATAAATCCACATAAAATTTCTAGCAATCTTTTCTTTTTGGATTATATTACCAAGATCTCAAGTTGGTATACTTGTGATAAATTTACCCCAAATTATTTTTTTGTCCACCAAAAATCATACACTAGTACACCTTTGACAAATTTACCTATGTTCCCTTAGTTAATTTTCATTAAATTTTATCATCAAATTGCTGAATTGGATGACACGTGACGACTGCCGAATATACAGATTTGAGGTTTTTACCTTCTATTTGTCAAAGGTGTATGAGCCTTAGGGTTTTCTCGGTAATGATCCAATTAAACGAAAAACTAACAACGGGTAAATTTGTTACATGTGTACTAGTTTGGGGTTTTTAATGGTGGAAATAAATTTTTTTAGGATAAATTTTATCACAAATGTATCAATTTGAGATTTTTAGTGGTCAAAAAATATTTGGGGTAAATTTATTATAAGTATACTAGTTTGGGGTTTTTGTGGTCAAAAAATAATTTGAGTTAATTTGTCACGAGGGTGATTAATTTGAAATTTTTTGTGTATTAACTCTTCTTTCTTTTCTTTTTTATAAATTCGGACATTGTTTTACTTTTGTTGAAGTTAAACAAACATGCCTGCTCCCCTTACCAAAAAAAAAAAAAAACAAACATGCCCTGCTCTATTACAATAATTGTAGATATAAAAGCTGGATTTGGCATTTACCACTCTCTTAATTATATATTCAGCATGTGAGTGGGTCGAATCCAACACGCCATCGTCCCCACCAGAATCAATGTGGATCAAAGTTGCCAAAATGACTTCCGGAAAGTTCCTCCTAAAGATGGCCCACCCAAAATCTTGACTCAATAGGATATGAGAATTAAATAAAAGAAAAATGACATATATCATTGCTGAACTTTTAATTTATTTAATATTATCATTAAACTTTAATTCAATATGCAATATCGTTCTGAACTTTTAAATATTTTCACGTCTTTAGGGATTGCGTTGTCCACTTGCCAAGAGTTTAGGAAATCAAAATGAACAAATTAAAAGTCCATGGACGATATTGCACATTGAGTTAAAGGTGATAAACTACATCGGACGAAGTGAAAATTAAGAGGCGACATTACATATTAGATCAAAATTCATGAGCTTTTTTTTCCCTTAATCATAAAAACAAAGCTTACTTAATGGATACTCATATGGTCTACTACGAGAAGGAAACAAAATTTTTTTTTATCGATAGCACTAAAAAGAAAGAGCCTCATAAAATGCAGACGCGTCACCCCCAGCCGTTTGATTCCACTAATAAAGGAGTTTATGCAGCACGTCGTCCCTCTAAAGACAATGGTCACGTCCCTTCCATACGCATTGATTTCGTGGTTTGCTTATTTGCTTAAGGCCATCGGCTACGTGCGATTGTGATTGCATTCAATCCAACCTAGGTGTTCCCTGTGCGGCTCCTTAAACCTTAATGTGGACCACGATGGTTGCGTGTCCGACAAGCTTCGAATCGTGCGCCTCTCGCCATGCTAAGATAGACCCCATAATTCATTGACATAGCTAAACACGTCCCATAGCCATTATTTCCGTTTTAACACGTGGGTGATGCTAATGCCCTCGTTGCAAAGTATCGTCTCTAGTGTATTGAATGCGCAACACCAGTGTTTCACTTGATGATGACCTTGAATCACCATTCTCCATTGAAGATGAACTGTCAATCGAGACCCTTTGTGCCATACAAGCATATTCTTCAGACTCGGATGAATCATTTTCGGGAAACAATTTTCACCGAAGGAATCATTATCAAACACATCGATGGATATGGATTCTCAATACCCATGGGGTGGACCCCTCTCTCAATATCTCTATGCTTTTGATGTTCTTTCTGGCTCTCAGGACAATAATTTCATTCCTTAAAATGTCTAATTCAAAAGCTTAAACTAACAGAGGAAGAAGAATCTATGCATATAAAGAGCATGCGAACCTCATGATCACATACGACACGCGAAATTCCAAAATCGAGACAAGATTCTAACTCCAATACCATATTAGAATATCCAGCTCGGAAAAAGTTAACTCGAGAGGTGGAGGGAGACCATATGCAAAGCTTATAGATACCATTGGCAAGCGATGTAAAATATTTTTTTTAACAAATTTCATTCATTCGCAGAGATATGGAATGAACTGATGCAATTTGCGGGAGTGTACGAGCAACAAACAAAATTAATTAGGCATGAAATAGGTGGTAGACGGCACACTGGACATGAAAACCAGAGAAGAAGAAGACGAAACCTGGCATGGAAGGAAGAGCGCGGTTTGCGCTTGAAGCTTGAGGCTCTCTCGCATGTCCATCGAATCATGGACAACAAATCTTTCTAAGGTACGACATCGTATCACGCAAGCGTGGCATTTTTGCCTATCTCTCTTTATTTTGCGATTTATTCCTATTTTAACTGTGACGAAAAGTCGCGGGTTTCCAAATAAACAAAAATTATATATTTCATGCCCAGTTAAAATGGGAAAAGTTGTTCAAAAATTCATGAACATATTCCATAGAAGTCAATTTAGTCTTGAGCCTAGACCTCTCAATTGAAGCCAATTTGGTTCTAAATTTTTGGATGATTTGTCAGTTGAAATTTAAACTTTTTGACGATTTGCCGACGTAATCCTTCCAGCTAAACTTACAAATAATAGATTTATGACTAAATTGGTAATTTTCAAAATGTGTGCGACTAAATCGCCAAAATATTTAAGATTAAATTGACATCATCGAAAGGTTTAGTACCGAATAACTATCGTACAATAAGCGGAGGACCTTTTGGATAATTAGCTCGTCAGCATGGAGTGGTGGAGCAAATTCACTTGATCAGGGCATACGAAATGAAACTGGCACATCAACATCAAACTCTAATGGGGAGGATGATGGAGGAGACGAGGATGTTTTGCTTACATCACGTGGCAATGCCAGCTCCCACGTTAGCATTATTTGGTACCCATCACATCCTACCATGTGACCACTTGTATTTTTAGGCTAAAACCAACTTTATTCAATTTTATATGTTGTTTTCAAACTGCAAGAGCATCCTTCCGGGAGAACTAAGGGCGGGCGCAAGACTACCAACCATTCTTCCACCTGATGATTTCCTTCTCTTATGTAATTTATTGGTTATTTCATAGAGATATCTGATTAAGTTTAATTTAATGGAATTCTCCACATGGTCATTGATCCACATGCAAATGGAGAATTT
This sequence comes from Psidium friedrichsthalianum, assembly GCA_019149425.1. Classification (NCBI taxonomy): domain Eukaryota; kingdom Viridiplantae; phylum Streptophyta; class Magnoliopsida; order Myrtales; family Myrtaceae; genus Psidium; species Psidium friedrichsthalianum. Next base: position 15,412 of record JAGVVM010009677.1, on the reverse strand, counting down.
TTCTGTCTTTGGAAGTCGAATTACATTTACGGCCAGCAATATCGTCATCGATGGACACAAAGCACCGGCCCTCAAGTACTTGCGTGTGTTTTTTTTTACTTTGCCTATAAGTAGATAGATGGGGAGAGAGACGACTAACCCTAGAGACCCGTGGTTTTCTGCTTTATCATAAGAGTCTCATGCCCATTTTTGAAGATTCAATTTGAGCCATGGTTGCTTTGCACGACATGGGACTCGAAGGTTCAAGGATGAGGAGCCCATCAACGCCGCTCCACGAATATACTAGCAGTCGCGAGGTTGTACAGTACGAATAGCTTCGAAGTTCACTCGGGACGAAAATTGCTGTACCCCGGGTAAGACAATTACCCCTTTTACCATCAGGCAAACACATCGACAGTGTACTTATATGCAGTACTAAGTGTCATTTTAAAGGTCTATAAAATCTTTTGAGGTTGTACTTTCCTCCAAGTCATTTTGTGTTGTTTTCCATAGTCCCTTTTTCACATTGATTTAAGATATGTTGGATGGTTGTTTTAGATTGCTGACACTAGTAAAAGTGCATTTGTCCGGCCATGCGCCTCTTGCTTTTGGTTGTTTTGATTGTCTTGCTTGCTCGTATCCTTGTTTGCTTGTGGGCAAGAAGGCATCCTGATGAAATGGCAAACAAAAGCCTCTCATGAAAGAAGAATGGAAGATAAAAAATGAACCAAGCCCGCGCGGCGCATATAAATCGAGCATGAGCGTTGAGGAATCAGGGTACGATATAATGCTCTGTTTGTTTCATCAAAACAAATGAGTTGGAAAAACTTTTTTTTTTTGAAAATGATTGCTTACATCTCTTGAAATAATTAGCCAATAGTCAAATGTGTCTATTACCGCTAACAGTTTGTGTTTGAATATTTCATGGACGATGAAATATGTTTCATTCATTCATTTTTTAAGCGAAATAAGCGATTATCTTTAGGAAAACTTTTTTCAAATTATTCATTTTTTACGAAATAAACGGAGCATATATCATGATATCCGAGCTCAAAGCCTACACTTCTTAGTAAGAAGAGTACGTGGAAAGAAGACTTAGTACAAAACTTCCTGAGAATCACCATTCTGCACCAAAACACAACCCGAATTGATAAATGGATCATAGAAAGTTTCTCTAGCACATTTGGAAGGCACCAAAACAAGGTCATCTTCCGTGCACATTTAGGAAGTACCGACACTCTCCGAAACCTACTTATCGTGTTCGACACTCTTCAACATCTGACTGATTGACACATAATCAGTGCTCCAAACACGCAAGCGACACGCGAGTCCAGCATCCAAACATGCCATTTCGACACGTAAGGGTTCAATTTTAAGCATTTTCAATAAATTAAGGGTCAAAATGTAAATGTTAGATATATCTAGTCGCCCCAAAACTAATATACCCAGCCAGCAAGAAAAAAAACTAATTGTGAATCCCCTAACAGAAGAAGAAATAGAATAAACTCACTGTTGATATTTTTATATATACATGATAAATTAAACATGCACATTCAATATAATGTCCCAACGTATAGAAATTTTTTAATTTTGAAAAATGACGCGTTGACATGTCGTGTCGTGTCGCGTGTCGCGTATCGGTGTGGCGCTACTTAGCTGATAAGCTATGTTTCGGGCGCAGACCCGTGGAACGTGCGGGCTTGGGTGGATGTTTGCAAACAAAAATTGGCCCAGTACAAGAATCTACACTAAGCCTGCGTGAAGCCATTCATCTAGTCGACTGGGCCAGTACAAGAATCTACACTTAGCCCCCACAAGTTCTTTTAGACATCCTTCGTTTTAGAAGTTAATAGACTGAGTGCTACTTTGAGTTAATGAAATGCCTTTTCAAAAAAAAAAAAAAAAAGAGAGAGAGACTTAGTTTATCCTCGTATCTGGTAATCTTTTACCAAAGTGCTGGACCTGTAGAAATTACTGTTACTAGGTAGGACACAACCAGGTCTCTGCTTAGGGTGTCCAAGGGGTTTTTACATGGGCCGTCTTGTTCTCGTTCTTGATTGTGCGAAGCAGGCTCAGAAGCCCTAAATGGCTGGCTAAGTTGAAGTCCCAATTGAAAACCCAAATATAGCGGTGTCTATCTCCACAATAATTTCTTTTACTTCCGTTATGTCGTTTCATATTAATCTCGTTTTTCAGATTTTCCTTACTGTATAGGGCACTAAAATTGTTTATTTCTTTGTGGTATATATTATTTATCGATCCTCAAAATACTTTCAATATATGCCACAAAAAAAGAGAGAAAAAAAAGGACAGAAAAAAGTATTAAAATATAATTAAAAATTCGTAAAATATTAAAATATCATTAAAACTTACCCACGTCAACGCTCGTGGTGTCACGTCAACACCGTTGCCAAATGGACTGAATTGACATAATGCAAAAAGTTTAGGATTGAATTGCCCAAAAAAAGAGAGAGTTTAGAATGAATTGACATAATTGCAATAGATTTATGACTTTTTTTTTTATGATTTTTCCCTAAATCATATGACATTAGAATATATTATGTACTCCGATTAAAAGCATGTTCTACTCCCGGGCATTGCAAGCGCCATAAGTCTCACCTCCTTGCATAACGAATGCTACTTAATTATTGCATATTATAAGAATTTTAAAGAATAAGCAAATAAATACATAATAGAGGTATGCCAAATTATAGGCTGGTGAAGTTTGATAATGCAACTAAAGATTGCCAATTTCACGTTTTAATGCGGTAGGAGCATGCCTACCATTTAGTTTTTAGTTCTCTAGTGTCACCCAGCTAGTTTAACCTGGACATTCGCTTCATAATGTCACACTATACCAGCAACCTACTTCTTGCTGGAAACCTCAAAATTATCTCATCAGAAAATATATTTTCTTGATCAGCAAGTTTATCTTGGATATATATTTAGGATTGCTTTTATCTGGATTTAGAATTCGAAGATTGTCGTACTTATTCGAATCTTGTAATTTAAGTAAGATTATCTCTTCCTTACTTGAAGGTTACTCAAAAGGGTCCTGTTCTTAAGCTATAAATACCCCTTTAATTTTGACACACGATTAAGTTACTGATTTTTGGAGAGACCTAGTTTATCTAAGTCTCTTCCTTCTTATCCTTCTTAGCATGGCTTCAACCTCACCAAGATCCGAAAACCCTTTCATCTGCTCGGTGTTCCCTGCCGTCTGGTATCAAAGCTGAGGATTGAATTGCCTCTGCATGGAAGAAATACGGGCAAACTCGTCACTGAGATGGAGGAGATGCGCCGGCAGAACCAAAAACTCCGAGATGAGATGCGACAATCTCAAGGCGAGTGCTGCTTGTTTCTTACCTTAGGTATGTTAGTTATGGGCCTTATCCTTATGGCTATGTAGATGATAAGTGATCTGCATGAATTGTTCGATGTACTTTGTCGGACTAATCACGCGACAATGACCTTGTACTATATGGAAGTTGACAAACTATTTTGTTTCGACAACTGCTGGCAGCGATTTTCTCGGATGGAATGCGATAAAGACAATGTTATACACGTGCAAATGTGTGTGATTGATGTGAACTAAGCAATGTTCAAGTTCTTGAAAAGTCCCATCTCTTCCATCATTGCATCATAAAGCGGGAGGGAGACACACAGAGGGAGACAGACCATGTGTTCGAAGGCGGGATCCCTCTGAGATAGTGAGGTTTACTAGCATCTCTTAGCCGAAAGATTCATCGTGATCCAAATTGAATAACGTCCCTAAAACAAAATGAGAGGGAAAATCGAGCATTGCGTTATGTGTTGAGTGTGTTATCAGTTTTGCTGAAAGAAATCATCATAGATGAAAATAGGTTCGGCAGAATATCCAGAAGAAGCAAAGACATGGAAGAAATTTTCTCTATAGAGAAATAGGTTCAGAATATCCCAGAAGAGCAAAGACATGGAAGAAATTTTCTCTATAATTTACTTCTCCGTCGACAACCAGCGTCGAATCTCGGGCCGGTTGGTGGTCCGTGTGGAAGGCTTGATGGATCGAGTAGGAGCCACCCAAGGTCTGCTGTGGTCTGCTGTTGGGTAGCACATCGCCACGCCAATGCCGCTAGTTATAAAAGCTCATCTTCTCTAACAATTCTGATCTCATCCGATAGAAATAAAATCCTTTGATGTGATGGTAATCTTCTCTTCCAACTGGTTGGATAGCTTTGATGTCATAACAACCTGACCTCACTTACTTCAGAAAGAGGAGGATCTGCCGCATCTGCTGGCGCTGAGAGAGAGAACAAAACCCAGGATTGAAAATGATACTAATCAGAGCATGCACGCCAGGGTCAAGTGGGTTGGTTCATCTTTGATCCTAGTTGAGTCTGGGCCGGGCCATCCCGATCGCATCAAAAGAAAACGTCTTGGGTTAAACTGAGTCGGTTTTGCTTATATCAATGTATCAGACACCCAAATAGCCTGACTCGCCAATTTGCCACCTCTAACGTGAGGAGAGACCGCCCTACGGGTTTGAGTCTGCTCTTTGCGTCTCTAATCCTGCACCACTGCACCATCACCTCGTGTTCACAGCAAACGGCAAAATTTATCCTGAAAGCAGAAGAACCACTGAAACTGCGCGAAACCATCACAAGATCTAATGAATTTCATGTAGTCTCCTATTTTCAGTAATCCAGATCTATTCTAGCAGCATATAACACTCTCACCCAAGATCTTCTCCACACAAAAATGCACATCCTATCTTCAACCACACACAGAGAAAAGATGAATGACCCGGGCAATCATTCAACAAGAGAATTGACTTCAGACAAGCAGAAATCATCAACAAAATAACCTCTTAACAAACATAAAATACCAGGAATCTCTACTTTCTATTACCCCCAGAACAAACTGTCTTATTCGGCCTAAGAACAATAACTCCTCTTTTTCTTTGGGTCTTGCAAAGTCAAAGGGGGGGAAAAAAACCTCTCCAATTGCAGTTTTGTTTCCCCATTTATTCACCAGTTCAGTAGATACGAGCCCTACCTTACTACCAACATATTGCTACAATCCAAGAAAGGGATGACTAGCAGCAGCACACAAACATCGCGCCTCCAAGAGACAAATCCAAGCTGCACATATAACCCGTGTGCTCGTTCTCTGCCTCCGCAAGACTAAATTTTGGTGACTCCTTGGGAGTAAGAAGAGCTCTAAATTCTCCACAATGTCTCAAGAATAAGGAAAATGAAAAAATTATACAAAGAAAGAAGAGATCAAGGCTCCTCAGCCTCGCGATATTGGGAGTGCGAAGCTGCTAGAAGTGCAGCTCCTATGCCAGACCCGTCGTTTGAATGCTCAATAACAATGTTCTGCGCGATTTCCTCTCCAATCAACTCCTTTAGAGTGCTATCCATGCTGGAACTGAATTCCGCGTAGTGCTCGAACAAAACCGCCGTCAAGCGCAATTACCGACTTCTGCCGTTCTGCCCCCTCCCTTGCGCTGTCTCTTCCCAGTTTCTTCAGGATCCCAACTATCCCAGCAGCAGATAGGCGAGCTCCACGAGTGGCAACAATGTCACAGAGCTCAACAACCACTTTTCTCATCTTCAAGGTAGTATTGGGTATCTAATGGACACAGATTGCAAATTATACAGATGATTGCCAAGGTATTCACCACCGTGTCCTCCTTTCAAGAGGAATACGGGGTGCGGTAGAAAGGAACAAAAACAAAAATGTGTAAAGGAAAGATGATATTCTTTCGCAAAGCAGTGTTAAAAACAACGTGGGACTGTCACAAGAAGATTCTTTTTCTTGGGGACTCAGGAAAGATACATAATAGTATTAAGCCTCCAGAGAATTAGACGGACAACAAAGTAATTCATCGCTCCATGGAGAAAGTAGAATATACCTCCAAGATATCCCTCAGTTTGTTGCTGACAACTTTAAGATCGGAAGATGTGTCATGGTGCATAGCAGACATGTGCGGGGTCCTTCACATTTTACAACAGCAATTTAAAGTTCTAAACACTTTCTTGAAAATCAAAATGCATCAAATGCTGGAAAAATTTTAGTGATGGAGAAGCAAAATCTTCAGATCACATCCTAATGGCACTGCTGATCAAAATAAGAAGGAACACAAAGCAAGACAACTCAAAGCAGGATTTAACGTAAGGCACTTCAGTTTCTAAGGATAAACGCAATTTACAACACTCAGCAGATTGCAGTTGCGAGTATAATGAGTTTTGTGATAAGTTCAGCAAATATCTCAGAAATGCATGCATCGGGAAATCAGAACTAGTCAAAAAGGACTACATGAGGCTTTATAAATCTTAAAAGCAAAATAAGAGCGTGGGAATGTCATGTAATGGGGACTGAAACCACAAAATCCAACTGTAATGTCATTTATGAAAAATAAAGGATGAAGGCGAGAACTGCATGTTGTCTCAATCATCTTTAGAAGTGACACGATAAAGAGCTCTCAAGGGAAGGAAAAAAATACTCCCAGCTCACTGATAATTACCAAAAACAAAGGATAAAAAGAAAAAGCACGTGGTTGACTTGGTAAAAGCTCCAGGTGCAACGCCAAGGTCACTAATAATGATGTACTGATTTGTTCAATTAGGATCCATGCTTTATATGAGCATAACTATGTCTGGCAGCTGCCACAAATGAAAAACTGATCAAACACATTTTGAACCAAATAAATTGAATTGACATTGTCTAGAAACAGATATGGTTTCTTTTTCAATTCAGATCACCTGTTGGTGGCAGAATGCTGTCAAGTTTTGTTCAGGAAATGGATGACACAAGCTTAATGAATCAACATCAAAGAGGCAAAATCAAAACAACATGCCATAGCAAATAAACTAAGCAATCACAATTCACAAGGACGTCAACCGAAATGCCAGATGACCAGTAACACACCTTAATATGAAAGGGACTCTTAATTTAGGAGGAACATTGTCACCGAAAAATGAAGCTTCTTCAGCCATTTTCAGTAAAACTCTACGCACAATTTCTCCCAAGTACATGCCTGATATTATCTTCTCAAAAATCTGCAAGAAAAATAAACATAAGCAAAAGACCATGACAATCACATTGAAGAGGATGTGGAAAGTAGGTCACCTGCTCTCCTGGGTTTAGACTTTCAGCATCCAGCGCCTCATCATGCTCTGTCAGGGGAAGGTGTGACGATCTGAAGTTGCCCCATTCCATGTTGATGACCTGCAAATTTCGGAAAAATAGGTAATTGATGTATAAGGTTTCTGCATGGTAATGAAAGTCCGCAGCCTGATACCGACAACCGAAGATGATGACAGAGATCTAAAGTAGACACAATTTCCACAACTAAAATCTAGAAATAAACTAAAGTCCGATAATGGAAAGATTACCCACCATCTCTCCTGATTTAGGCAGAGGACCATGCCACTTAGGAATTGCCTGAGCCCTTTCAACATAAGCTGCATTTGTTCCGGTACCCAAAATGACAGCAGCAATTACATCGGGGTTGTAGTATCTACCCCCAGCTAATGTTCCAATTGTGTCGTTAACCTACACCATGGCAAGTCAAAAGGATCCAACGATAATTATAAACAAAGAGCAATCTCCGGATGAGAAATAAGGATATTTTTATCAGCAAAACAATTACAATCACAACCCTCCATTTAATACTAACCAAAGCTGTTACGCGCATGTGCAGGCCAATTTTTTCCATTGCTTTGGTCAGTTCACCCACAACGTCCTCCCCAACCTACATCAACACAGATAAACATGAAGTCAATATAAACCAGAAGCACTAAAATATAGGAATAAAAGGTAACACCGAACCACTACAATAAATATCAGACAGGTCCCATTATCTATCATGTTTCAAAAACGCCATATAGCCAGTGAAAAGGACTGCACACTTCCAAGTAGATCACGACTAAATTATTCAAAGCTAGGATTTGATCTTCGGTGAACAAGGTCGAGTTTTGCCATGAAGAACTATGCAAGCCCAAAACGAAACAACCTTGATTAATTTAAACCGTGTGAGCTCTCCTAGAACCATCTTAATTCTCGACTTCAGAACTTTCCATGAAAACACTTTAAGAAATTTCCACTCAAAGATGAGGCATGGTTTCCAGTATGATACTAAAACAAGGGAAAGCTGACTGCAGGCTACTCAGTTACCGTGGGAACGAAGAGTCAGAAACAACGTCAACCACCATAGCTAAGCATCATTCAATCAACAGTCGTACACAACTCTACTACAACAGCCAAGCCTTTCCAATTATGTGGGTCAGCTACATGATTCCTATTGCGCTATTGTCCTGTATTATAAAAGAGATTTTCCACGATACCAAATACTTGAGTCTTAAGTCAGAAGATTTAAGAGAAATTGGGATCAGCACTACTCACTACATCTTCTATGGAAAAGCCCTTTGTCCATTTGATCAATGTCCCCGAGGATATAGATGTTTGCCTAACTGGGAAGGAGAAGGTAAAGCCCAGCTCCCTTTGCCTGCCAGGATAAGGATGAGAACCTTCACCTTCTGTGGCAACAAACTTCGCAAGTGCTGCGGCAATGAAATCAAATAAAAGCCTGAAGATAGAATGAACTTTAGAGAATGAGTGTAATGAGCAGAATTAACTCAAGTTTATTGGCTATTGAAATGCACTCACTTCTGAAGATCCAATCATTAAGTGAGGAGGTATTGAAACTTCCTCAAATTCTTGTGAAACAACACCCTTCTCTTTTCCTCCCAACTGAACACGAAGGACCCGGAAATTTGTGCCGCCCAGGTCCAATGCATAAAACAATCCTTGCTCATTCCTAGAGAGGTGAGGAAGAGATACATGAGATCCACAGAATCAACCAAAAGGTTTTTTAGGATGTACACAAAACCACAGCTGAAGAACCTATGAGCAAATCATTTTCCTGATACAAGTACATTGCTCGGTTGCCTTCTCAATAAACTCTTCCAAAGAACATAAAGCAATACACTTTCCATCGTAACAACCACATGATCAGAAAGTTAACTATAAGTTCATTCCACCAACATATAAGGACGATTAACAACAAGTCAAAAATGACGTTCTGTAATTCTCAACGGTCAAATCCCACCCACCCCCCTCCCAAAGACAAAAGGGAATGTCATCCCAACACTGAACTACAACAGCATTATTTCATCTCCAAGCTAGATGAGATTCTGTAATGCATACATGCAACCAACTTTGATTAGAAATGCAAAAAGCACTGATTTTGCTGATTACTCATTAAGACAGTTCTAGGAACACTTCCTACAACCAAGGAAACGAACCAAGGACAAATTTTCGTTAAACAGAACAGGTCCCACCCACCCCCCTCCCAAAAACAAAAGGGAATCTTATCCCAACACAGAACTACAACAGCATTATTTCATCTCCAAGCTAGATGAGATTCCGTAATGCATACATGCAACCAACTTCAATTAGAAATGCAAAGAAGCACTGATTTTACTGATTACTCACTAAAAATTTCTAGGAACACTTCCTACAACCAAGGAAACAAACCAAGGACAAATTTTTCTTAAAAAGAACAGATCCTAATAATCAATGCTAACCTAAATGATGCAGAGTGGATCCCGTTGATTAATCACGTTTTTCCAATTCATCTCAGAATCTCCGTTTTAGCTCTCGCTCGCGCCATCCACAAAACTAAACTAAAAGCCGTCATCCCAACAGAAAATTCGCAATCCCATTGGGAAAAAAATATATATAGTGAAATTTATAGTACACTGAAAACACGAACTTCCAATCCTATACCATCAACAAATTCATGATCAACACAACAACCATACACAAACAAACACATCAATACATGAACACCACCACAAATTGCAATCGAACTGATGAATGGGAACTGGGTCTGTATACCCAGTGGGAAGATTGTCCACATAGCTGATGATCATCTTGAGCTTACTACCGCCCTCGGATGCGAGGCCGGCGTGCATCTCGACGGTCATGGCGTCCGCCACCTGGCGGAGCTTCACGATTGGGGTCCCACACTTGTTTTCAAAATCCTTTAGTATGGCCATGGCCTTGGCCCATTCCCCGATCTCTTCATCTGCCTCCTCACGAGAATCGCCGCCCCCGTCGCCGCCGCGGCCGCCGCCGCCACGCACAGCACCACCGCCACCTTCTTCCCCATCTTCAGCTCCGCCGCCGCCGAAGACTCTCTCTCTCCCTCCAAAAATGACGGGTTTCCTCAGGTCAACTCGTGCTGTTAGCGTTCTCTGCAGCTGCTGGATCAATTCTTGATCATATTGCTCAAGTGGGTCTCCTTCTTTCCGGCCCCGAGATTGGGAGATAGATAGAAGGAGGTGAAAAGTTGCGTTTTTTTTTTACCTTCTCCTTTTTCGGTAGAGAGAGAGAGTGCTGCTAGAGACAGGCCATGAGAGATTATTAGTTGGAGAACAATCGGAATGAAGAGCGATTTCCCCGGAAAATAATCTGTTTTCCTCGGAAAATGAGTGAACAAAAGAGCTGGAAAACAGAGTACAAAACAAAAACCAGCTTTGCTCTTCTGATCGGGCTTACCCTTTGCTTCTTTTTCGCTTAGCTTTTTCATTTCATTTTTGGCCGATTTTGCTTTACATGAGTATTTCTTTACTTCACGGAAAAGTTATTCGCTTCTTGAGATAGATTATGATCGCGGATTCAATTAATTGGCTAATCAATTAAATAATTATCGATTGCGATTACCGAAGATATTTAAAGAATCCTTTTTTTTTCTTGGGGGGCGGGCTTGGGATTTTCCTTGAAAATCGCTGAAATTCACGAGAACAAAAGGGTGAGATGCGATCAAGAAAAGAGAGGAATAAAATTGGCTTCGCTTTTGGCGCGCGAAATTACGGTTGAGCCCTCCTATGGTCAGCTCCATGGTTAAATTTTAGGAATTGCCACGTGTCGCCATCAGACGGATTCCTTTCCCCCTGCCGTGATCTGAATGATTTCCCACACGTGCGAAGAAAAGTGGTTATCCCCAAAGAATCTCATGCTTTATCTTTCATGTGGAGAAAGCCTCGTGCCTCGATAAGTCTTTGACTTTCCTTTTATTTTTAATGATATATTAATTTTGCTTATGACAAAAGAAGAAGGGAGTCAATCTTGCTTTGCGCTTTCAAACCGACAACATTTTGATTTTTCAAAGAGGGAAAACCCTTTATAACAAAGGAAATTTGTCTAAGAAAAATTATTGGATCGATTTAAATTCAGGAACTTGATGCTCTATGCGATAATCCAATAGATATTAATGTGTGAGATTAAACAAATTTGACGTAGCAGATAGCTGATTAGTATTTTGACTGTAACGTGTTTTTAACAGCTTCAAATGTATATGGAATTAAAGTATATGAAGTTTCTAAAATGTGGAGATATTTCTTTCCTGCCCCTCTTGTTAATACCTAGAACTTCATTGCCACTAGTGGCCAATAAAAATCTGCTGTCCCACCTAAAAAAATAACTTGAAGCCTAAAACCAAAAACTCTACCCCCCTTCTTCTCTCTATTGGAAGTGATCTTGTTTATATATATATCAAATTCGGTAGAGACTAAAGGTCTTGAATGATCGATCTGGAGTTCTTTCAAAATTAACTTGTCCTCTATTGGAGGCGAAGAAAATTTATGGGGTCATTTTTGTAATTGGATAACCAGCACTGAAAATCGCTAAAATACCTCTAGAGGGGGATAGGGCAAGCTAAGCGAAAATGGTTTTCTATGAGATGTGAACTTCTATAAGAGTTTTGAGATATACCGCAAATCTATCTGCGGTCATTCTATCTTTAATTCAAGAGAAAATAGAGATTTGTATTATTTTACCTTTAGTGGGAAGAGAGAGAGGGGTTTTTTTTTTCTTTTCATATTTAGCCAAAAGAGTGTTTGAATTTTAATCAACCTTGAAAATCAAAATTACCCAACCCATGCAAAGTGGTGCAACCACGAGAGTTGAATCGATGATGATGATGATGATGATTTTCTAAAAATGAGGAATCATTAGGTACGAAGAGATGCTGAGATTTTTGTTAAAGTTTCACTAAAATGGAAAATCGTAGTTTCTGTTAATTTGTGAAGTGTGATCGATTTTGATCGTCACGTTTAATAATACTAGGTCTAACTCCCATCTTTGAATAAGCTTTGATGAACCCTTCTTCTTCTCTCTGTTAATCTTCAAGAATCATGCGACAAGGAGTTTGAATAGAAATACGTGCGTACGTCGTGGTACAATGTCACGTCATGTGATAATTGATGTGGACTACGAGCGCTTGCCGTTTCCTCGAAAACACACGGCAAGCTTTCGAGTTATTTGATAATTGATATGGACGGATTGTATAAGACGTTAATACTACCGCGAAGGGAAAAAACAAATTATCAAAAATGTCGTAAACCTATTGTGCGAACACCAATCCAGTCGCGAACCTCTCAATTTTGGCTAATTAATCTTAAGTCTTTTTAATAATTTGCCAATTTAGCATTCCAGATAATTTTAGTCGAGAATCGTAACGTAAACACCAGCAATGCCATAAGACGTCGGTACTGACATGAATAATTTTTTTTAATTTTTATTATTTTTGCGATTTCTTTTCTTTTCTTTCTTTTCATCGTGGGCGACGAGGCATGAAGGCCTCACCTAGATCTTGGCAAGGACCCAATGGCCTCGCTAGCCATGACAAGGCGGCCCTCGCCCTTCTAGCCACAATGATTTTAAAAAAATTAAATTAAATAAAAAATAAAAAAGGTTGTAAATTTTGTCCAAGTCAACGCTGATCGTACCACGTAGGATCCCGCCGGTTTCCACAATCGTGATTTCCGACAAATTGTTCATAAAAATACTAAACTGCAAAATGTTTGAGACTAAATTGCCCAAAATTAAAATGTTTAGGATTGAATCGCTATTTATACATAAGTTTAAATTTTTTTTTAGCATTTTCCCCATCATTATAATATCAAATATAGAAATTGAATACGCGAGGGAGGGGTAATTATACGTATGTAAGGTCTATTGTGAGGGATTTCAAATTGCATTCCTTCCTAATATAGCGAGCGACCCATTGCCACTCTGCTTTGATTTTCAATCCCTCTTTCTTGGCTTCCTTAGATTGATTGCTACTGACCAGTTTTGCTGTCATTGAAGTTCAGTTTGGAAGATGGTGGATGTCCCTTTTCAGTCGCGACCATTCACCAATTGAACAGCAAAACGTGGGATCATGCGAAAAGGAGCACGTGCACGTGTTGAAGGGAAAATTGTCAAAAAAGTCCTAAACCTATTGCACTTTGCCAATTCAGTCCTAAACCTTTCAATTTTGCCAATTCAGTCCTAAACCTTTTGCATTTATGCCGATTCAGTCCTAAACCTTTTTTTTGTGCCGATTCAGTCCTAAACCTTTAGGATTTGTACCAATTTAGTCCATCCGGCCAACTTTGGCCGGCCGGCGCTGATGTGCCCACCGGCCGATGCTGACGAGGCATTTTAATATTATTTTAATATTATTTTTATTTTTATTTTATTATTTTATTTTTTATTATTTTCCTTCATCTTCTTCCTCCAGCCACCTCAAGCCCGTCACTAGTGGCTGGAGGACAAGGCCGGCAGACCACTGGTGACGGCGCCCTATGCGAGTCCGGCGTCGGCGCCCTATGCGAGTCCGGCTTCAACGCCGCTGGGCTTGGCTCGGCCTCACCAGATTTGGGTGAGGCGAGCTCACCAGCCATGGCGTCGCCATTGCTGGGCTCACCCGGCGACGGCGATGGCGACTGCGACGCCGTGGCTAGGTGAGTCCGGTGTCGCTGGACTTGGCTCAGCCTCGCCAGATCTGGGCGAGGCCGAGCTTCGCTAACCCCTCTCTCTCTCGCGCGCGCTCGATAGCTCTCTCTCTCTCTCTCTCTCTCTCTCTCTCTCTCTCTCTCTTCTCTCTCTCTCTCTCTCTCTCTCTCTCTCTCTCTCTCTCTCTCTCTCTCTCGGTAGCTCACCCAGCCATGCGTCGCTATGGCTGGTGGAGCTCGGCCTCGCCCAGATCTGGCGAGGCCGAGCCCAAACCAACGGTGCTGGACTCACCCAGCCACGGCGTCACAGTTACCGTCGCTAGGGGAGCCTAGCAATCGCGACGCCATGGCTGGCGGAGCTCGGCCTCACCCAGATCTGGCGAGGCCGAGCCAAGCCCAGCGGCGCCGACGCCGGACTCGCACAACAGCGTCCACCAACCATGTTCTCCAGACACCGCGATGGGCTTGAGGTGGCTGGAGGAAGAAGATGAAGAAGAATAAAAAAAACAAAAAACAAAAACAAAAAAACATTAAAATATTATTAAAAATGCCACGCAACACTTATCAGCGGCCACGTCAGTGCCGGCCGGCCAAAGTTGGCCGAATGACTAAATTGGTACAAATCCGAAAGGTTTAGGACTGAATCGGCACAAAAAAAAAGGTTTAGGACTGAATCGGCATAAATGCAAAAGGTTTAGGACTAATGGCAACAAAATTGAAAGGTTTAGGACTGAATCGGCAAAAGTGCAATAGGTTTAGGACTTTTTTGACAATTTTCCCGTGTTTGAATCTTGTGTCCGTGCGTGACGTTTTGGGGGTAATAGATCAATGATGAGCTCGAAGCAAGAACCGTGGCGGTTCATTGGCTAGATCCGTAATTTCACCTGCTTCGGGGTTGAAACCCACGCGAGGAGTTGCGGGGCAGGATTACCCAATCACGCTGCACCGCCACTTCGGCGGCTTCCAGTCTAAAGTTGGCGGAATGACAACATTAAAATTTCGCGTAAAAGTTTAGAACTAAATTCACAAATTGAAAAGTTTATGATTGAAGTGGTATTCGTACAATAGATTTAGGATTGGATGGATAATTTTTCCCAAATTGCAGCATGTCAAGCATTAACCCTCATCTCTTTATTCATGGGTGATTAATTCCTTAGCCCGAAAAAAGTAAAAAGGAGAGAGAATTTGACCGAGCATGCGTGTGCAAAATTACCGATTTAATTTTTTTCTTTATAATGATTACTCGTGTCGTTTATAAAATTCAACGAATGAAAAATATTTTTATTATCGACGAATGTATTTAGGCGTAATTTGTTATTAATAATGCAAACAATCTCCCTTTCCATTATTGATTTCCCCCAAAATGAAAGGACGTCCCTAAGACTAGGGAGAGGAGGGGACGGGACAATTAATACACCTTAGCCTATACTCTTTGATTCCAATAGGACTCGTTACGAGATGCACGTATCATAATAGGTCTCACTTTGACCCTTTTTCGAGAGTCGATAACTATTCACGGCTTTTAATTCATGGGATGATTTATGATTTTTAATCAATCTCCGAGGCAATTAGACCTAACCCAGATGATAAGTAAAATTAAACCTAAACCAGTTTAACTCATTCTGTCGTGTCCATGGCGAAGTCGGCACACGTCTTCAAAATTG